>LGRX02015023.1:0-21673 GCA_001247695.2 Cymbomonas tetramitiformis
CGATGAGTGTGGAGGAGAGTCGGGTCCAAAAGGTGGCCTCAGCCTGTAGGGAGATGGCAGTGCTGAAGACAGTGAGAGTAAAGGAAGTGCAGAGATTGGTGGGCCAGTTGATGTTTTGTGCACGGGTAGTGTACGGGGCCAAGATGTTTCTGAGGTCCGGGTATGACTTTATCGGGAAAGCTGGTAAGATGAGGAGGTTCTATGACTCGGTACCGAGGGACCTTAGTCGGGACTTGATGTGGTTGGCCAAAATTTTGGAAGAGTACAACGGTCAGGCTGTGGTACTGAACCGAAGGCCGGTGGTGAGAGATTTCTTTGCAGTGGATGCTGCCGGGGAAGAGGCAGTAGACGGGGGAATGGGTGGTTTCTTCGGGGGAAGATGGTTTGCAGTGAAGTGGGAGGAGGTGAGGCAATGGAAGGTTCAGCCTTTTAGCCCATTCAGAGATGTGGCTTCGAGCCACATCAACTATTTGGAGCTGTTTGTAATTTTCTGGGCCCTGAGGAAGTGGGGGCACCTGTTGAGAGGGTGTAAGGTTGTCATTTGGAGTGACAATGAAGCAGCCAGATTAATGACAAGGAACCTGTGGGGGAAGGCAACATTCATTCCTTCCCGGCACCAGCCTCAGATGCGTGTGCGCGCCTCACTCACCTGCTCTTCCGCGCGCATCCCCGGCACCTCCCGGCACCAGCCTCAGATGCGTGTGCGCGCCTCACTCACCTGCTCTTCCGCGCGCAGCCCCGGCACCTCCCGGCACCAGCCTCAGATGCGTGTGCGCGCCTCACTCATCTGCTCTTCCGCGCGCAGCCCCGGCACCTCCCGGCACCAGCCTCAGATGCGTGTGCGCGCCTCACTCACCTGCTCTTCCGCGCGCAGCCCCGGCATCTCCCGGCACCAGCCTCAGATGCGTGTGCGCGCCTCACTCACCTGCTCTTCCGCGCGCAGCCCCGGCACCTCGTGTAAATAATTGAGAAATTTATTTCTCAATTATTTTGGAAGTACGGGGGGGAAATTTCTGCTTGCAAAAAATGAGCCCGAGGCTCGACGAGGACATGTAAATTTTTTGCGGATTTTTTCCCGAGGATTTCTCAAGGCAGAGCCGAGGAATCCGCGAGGTCGACTTCTCTGTGGTTTGATTGGCTACGGTGTCACGGGGGAATCGTGACAGTCGGGTCAGATCTGTGTTCGGGCAGAGCCGGAACACAGAGGTGCTTTCTGATTGGTTGAGCGAGATCTGTGTTCATGCGGAGCATGCAACACAGATGTGCACTTTGCAAGGCTTGTGTCGCTTGGGTGGAGCCCGTGAAGATGAAGAGACTCTCGGAGCTTTTGAAATAAGCTGCAACAGTTCACTTCACTTCATTCTGCGAGAACTTCGGGCTCCGAGTCTACCAATTCAAAAAGTTTGAAATTTTCAAAAAAGTTCTCGTGGAATATTTTAAACGCTAAGCAGCAATGGCAGCAGCGAATGAAGCAACGAACGTGGGATCGGAGGAGTGCGACACGGTGTACACGGACCTGCGTGCAGTGACGCGGATGCTGGCAATGGTGAATAATGTGGACAAGAAGTGTGACGCCGTAGCACCAGCTTTGGACCGGTGTATTCGTTTCTTTGAGGAGGCGGAGCTCGAGAGCGCAGTGGAGGTTCTGAACTTCGGGCTGGCGTCCGGCGTTTTTACGCCCGCGGTGCGAAACGGGCAAGGAAAGGTGACGGAGAAGGCGATCTTGAAACCTCCGGCGAGGGACAGACCGGCTTTCGTAGCAGCGCTGGTGGAGGCAGCAGAGCAATGCGTGGAGGTGCTGGTGACGCGATTGAAGTTCAAACTCCCGGAGGTGCCGCAGCAGTCGGCGTCAGAGAACCGTACCAGCGAAAAGCGGGCGCGGGAGGACGACGATGAGAATGAAGAGGAGGAGGAGGCAGATGGTGCTGTGTTTGAGGAGGGGGAAGAGGTCGCGGCAGCGGAAAGGACCAAGAAAGGTAAGGGAGGTGCAGGTATCTCACCGGATGATCTTGCGCGGGACGAGGAACTGAAGCGACGGATGGACGCGTTCTTGATGCAGAAGGTGACGGGCTATACGCCCGCAACTGGAAAAGGTGAAAACTCTTTCCTCGCGCTGCGGGAGATGCCTTGCGCGAAACTGAGGAAGCAGATTATTGCTGACCCAGTATCAGGAGAGATGAAGTCTGTGGCAGTTCCGCGTCTGCCTAAAGACCAGTTCTTAGCGCAGAACATGAAAATGGTTGAAAAGATTGAGCCTGAGTCTGAACGGGAGCACTTTCTGAACTGTATTTCCTGGATCGTGAGCCTTGACAACAGGTATGCGTGGGCAGACCTGTATGACTTTGACACCCAGGTTCGGGATGACATGATTGCGGGGAGAGTGAAGTCGTGGGACCCCATACAGTTGGGTTTCCGTTTCCAGTACTCGTTTCTGGAGACTCTGGGTGAGGCGAGCCGGCGTCTACTTGACGACAAAGGCAGCCGAGGGAAGGGCGCTCGTGACAACCGGGACAAAGGTTCGAAAGGTAAAAGTGACCGGAAGGACGCTGTCTGTGATTTCTTTCAACTCGCGCGCGGGTGTAAGAAAGGAAAGGACTATGGATTTATCCACGCGTGCCGCAAGTGTAAGTCGGCAGCGCACGGGTCTTCGGAATGCGACAAATGACTAGCCGTGGAGGAAGAGGAATTGGAGGAGGTACAGGAGCCGGTTTCGCCTGTACAGCGGGAACCGGCAGGAGGGAAAGGTGAGGCAGCGCGGGGGAAGGCGCGTAAGCCGGAGAGGACTTGGACAGCGAAGTTTTTGGCGTTGTTCACCGCGGTGGGAGTGTCGCTGGCGTCATACGGCGTGCCAGAGGCAGACCACCGCCAGTACCTGCAAGATGTGGAGGCGGTGGGCGCGGTGGTGTCGCCACTTACGCTGCGGGCGGACAGATGGGCGCAGGCAGCCTGGGGGTTGCCGGGCGCGGAGGCGGTGGTTCGGGGGATTGCCACAGGCTTCTCGTGGCAGCAGGCTGAGCCAGAGGAGTTCTTCCGGGTGGAGAATTATATGCCACCGGAGCACGAGGAGAAGGTCGAGATGAAGCTGCAAGAGGAAGAGGCAGCGGGAAGGATGGTGCGCACAGATGTTGAAAGTGTGCCCAGTGTGTCTGCTCTTGGAATTGAACTAAGAGTTGTGGATGGAAAGGTGAAAGAGAGGATTGTGCACGACCTGTCTAGACCTGTAGGACTGTCAGTGAATGACAACTGTGAGATTGACAAGAGAAGGTTCCAGTCTGTGGAGGAAGCCTTTGGTCTGTTGCAGCCATACAATTATATGGCCAAGATTGACTTGAAGAGTGCGTACAGATTTGTTGGGATTGCGGCGCCACTGTGGAGGTTCCTGGCGAGCGAGTTCGGAGGGGTGCTGAGGATTGACACCAGATTCCCGTTCGGGGTTAAGGCTGCCCCGGGGCTCTTTCATGACATAACTCAACTGGTGAAATTGATGATGCAGCAGAGAGGTTTCCCGGGGATTGTGGTGTACTTAGATGACTTTATTTTGGTGGCTGACTCGGAAGAGGATTGTCAGCGGGGTTTTGAGATGCTGCTGGAGCTTGTTGAGTATTTGGGATTTGAGGTGGCCCCGGAGAAGGTGGAGTCACCTAGACAGGATTTGGTCTTCTTAGGAATTAGACTGCAGTCCAACTACTCAGGACTGGGGATTGTGACGATGAGTGTGGAGGAGAGTCGGGTCCAGAAGGTGGCCTTAGCCTGTAGGGAGATGGCAGTGCTGAAGACAGTGAGAGTAAAGGAAGTGCAGAGATTGGTGGGCCAGTTGATGTTTTGTGCACGGGTAGTGTACGGGGCCAAGATGTTTCTGAGGTCCGGGTATGACTTTATCGGGAAAGCTGGTAAGATGAGGAGGTTCTATGACTCGGTACCGAGGGACCTTAGTCGGGACTTGATGTGGTTGGCCAAAATTTTGGAAGAGTACAACGGTCAGGCTGTGGTACTGAACCGAAGGCCGGTGGTGAGAGATTTCTTTGCAGTGGATGCTGCCGGGGAAGAGGCAGTAGACGGGGGAATGGGTGGTTTCTTCGGGGGAAGATGGTTTGCAGTGAAGTGGGAGGAGGTGAGGCAATGGAAGGTTCAGCCTTTTAGCCCATTCAGAGATGTGGCTTCGAGCCACATCAACTATTTGGAGCTGTTTGTAATTTTCTGGGCCCTGAGGAAGTGGGGGCACCTGTTGAGAGGGTGTAAGGTTGTCATTTGGAGTGACAATGAAGCAGCCAGATTAATGACAAGGAACCTGTGGGGGAAGGCAACATTCATTCCTTCCCGGCACCAGCCTCAGATGCGTGTGCGCGCCTCACTCACCTGCTCTTCCGCGCGCATCCCCGGCACCTCCCGGCACCAGCCTCAGATGCGTGTGCGCGCCTCACTCACCTGCTCTTCCGCGCGCAGCCCCGGCACCTCCCGGCACCAGCCTCAGATGCGTGTGCGCGCCTCACTCATCTGCTCTTCCGCGCGCAGCCCCGGCACCTCCCGGCACCAGCCTCAGATGCGTGTGCGCGCCTCACTCACCTGCTCTTCCGCGCGCAGCCCCGGCACCTCCCGGCACCAGCCTCAGATGCATGTGCGCGCCTCACGCCAAAGAGCGCCTTCTTATCTCCTTGCGCCTTGCGCACCGATGCCACTTTAAACCAACCTGCATGCCTTCTTGCAAAACCCGGTTGGGCACGGACCTGCCCGGTTGACTCAGCGACACCGTAGTTCCGTGCACCCCCCGCGCCTGTGCGGCCCACAAGACGCCCCCAGCTCTTAGCGGCGGCTCACTGAAAGTCCGGACAGGCTTTCCACGGGAAATTCTGATTGACTCTCCCGAGGGAGCAGCAGCTCGAAGTCATCCAAAAGCGTGACCGGAGAAAGTCCGCCATTGGAAACTGCGAAGCGCGGCGCAGTCGAGGCAGCCCAGGCGCCCTGCTGCATGCACGGAGTCGAGGCAGCCCGGGCGCCCTGCTGCATGCACGGAGTCGAGGCAGCCCGGGCGCCCTGCTGCATGCACGGAGTGGCCATGACAGCCGAGGCAGCCCGGGCGCCCTGCTGCATGCACGGAGTGGCCATGACGATACCCAACCGCTCTGTATCAGCACAGCCATCCAGCTTGATTTTTGGATGTCTCTTGCTCACATTTGAAGCATGCAGGGTTGAGTGGGGACCTACCCCACCCCTCGCCGCTGCGCTCGCGTCTCACTAAGTTCCACGTCAGCAACTCCGGGACTGAAGCCTCTGGTTCCCCACCCGCAGCGCACCCCAAGCTCCCTTCTCCCCTACTCTATGTGCTCTGTGTCCAGACAACGGCACTCCGCGGACAGTCAAGATAGCGCGTGCGACAGTGTGCGAGCTCCGCTGCGCTACGCAGACTTTGCGGCGCTCCGAGACACAGCTCCTCTGAAGGCGCACCCGCTGCCACCACGTGGCGGTACATCCTTCGAGGAGACGAAGGGTCTGGCCAATCGTATCCTTCTTACGGCAATAGCGGCGCTATCAATCCTGCTCGTCAAGATAATCTTTCCTACTGGTATCACTCTATAAGGGATGCGTGTTTCTTGCTTCACTTTGCTGGTAGGAGGTACAATACACAGAGGCACTCAGGTGGGGTGAGGCTTAGGGGGTCCCGTTCTCCATTAGTGAGCTCCAGATAACCCAGATAAGTGTCCCGAAGCATATGCTGAATCTTTTGATCCCCGGTGTGGGTAAATAGTGCAGCCGGTCTTGTGTGGCTATATGGTGCCAAAGGTATCGGTCCAAGGATGCGCCACTGAAAGGGCGCGGAGCCCCCCGAAGGGCAGCACAGAGGGAACAAAGCACGGGTCGGTGCCGCCGGAATGGTGGGGAAACTGGAGAAGTGGCGCTGACATCAACCGGAATGGTGGGGAAACTGGAGAAGTGGCGCTGACATCAGCTTCACCTCACTCGGCGAGCAGAGAAGCCTTTGTGTCGAAGAAAGGCGGCTGGGCAGGGGCACCTTCGGCTGCGAGGCCGTTGGCTTGGCGGTTCTGCACCAAGCCGTGAAAGGCGGCTGGGCAGGGGCACCTTCGGCTGCGAGGCCGTTGGCTTGGCGGTTCTGCACAAAGCCGTGAAAGGCGGCTGGGCAGGGGCACCTTCGGCTGCGAGGCCGTTGGCTTGGCGGTTCTGCACAAAGCCGTGAAAGGCTGCACCTGCTCACCGGACCGCCATCAACAACACTTGAGAGGAGCGCACCAACGGACGGCAATGAACGCATCTAGAGGAATTTCCAAGGAGGGCACGTTACACCTGATTGCAGAAGGTTGAGGTAGAGAGGACGCCTCGCGCGCCTTACAGCTGACCTGGAGAGCTTTGCGACAGCTTCGAGGACTTTGTCCTGCTGAAGCCTCGCGCGCCTTACAGCTGACCTGGAGAGCTTTGCGACAGCTTCGAGGACTTTGTCCTGCTGAAGCTAGCGGGTTTATCGACACGCCGGGCCACCGGGGGCTTTCACAATTGCGGCTACAGACACCTGAGTTGTCGCTGGAGTTGTCGTCCACCACAATAACCTCCACGCGGATTGCGGGTGGCAGCTTCAGGTACAGCACCCGCTGGGTGCGGTTCGCGGAGCTCTGGAAAAAGTGCTCCGCCGCTTCACTGATGCTTTCCAGAGCTCTGCCAGCGCCGCGCACACGCCCTCACGGCGTCAGACAGGAGAGCTGCGTGAAAGCATCCAGTCATGAATGCCAAGTCATATAGGGCAGCATGCACAAGGATGCTCAATGCCGCAACGACCTGCTGAGTCCGCATCAAGTTGCGCTGCACAGGCTCTGGCGAGTGGAGGCACCTCGTGAGCGTGTCGGCGTTGTTGTGGCAAGGCACGATGATGGATACTGTCTGGATCTGCGCGGCCCCCACAAGCGACGTCGTTAGAGCCTCCACAGAATGCGCAACCGCTCCACATGCACTCCACATCAACCCTCCTCTGGGACGCGCTGCTTCCCCCAAGACTCTCAGGGCCGCCGCACTGTGGCGAAAGCTTCGTCGAGAGTCCAAATTGTCTGCCAGGAAGTCGACACCACATGACACAGGCGGCAAAACAAGAAACATAAGGATGCAATTTGTAAAGTGCGGTGAAGCGGCGTGCTGGCGGCCTCGCGGCGGGGATACGACGGGGGTTGCCTCTGTGTTCTTCCGCCCGACTGCGGCGTCCAAGCTCTCTTTCAGCCTTAGACGGAACTCCTGCGCGTGGGTCAACTTCGCGGTCAACTTTGCCAGGCGAATGTGACCAAGGCCCTCACCTTGGCTTGGGAAGATCAGCTTCTTGCGGTGGTCACTTCGTCATTTGTGCGACTGTGGGGTTGTGCGGATGCGCTTGCAGAGAAGATGACGGTGTCTGACCAGATGCTTGGAGGCTCAGCCGAGGGTGTCTCGCCCAGGGAACGTCGCCAAGTTGCATGCGTTGAGCCAAGTACAAAGGCAGGGTTGCGTGTATGCGGTGACTGTGCGCTGCGCAGCTGCGGGCTGGTGGACGTTCGTACGTGCGCTAACGCCAAGTGCGATGCCGGTGTCGAACAAGCCAAGGAATCTATGTGCTCACATTATTTGGAGGGGGCCAAAACCCTGAACTCTGCCAAAATCCTCAAATGTGAAATGGTTCGGGACGAAGTTCAGTCACACCAGCGAGGGCGAGTGAGTTTCCCCTGAAAGTGGTGAGTATATATATATATATATATACATACATATATATATACACACATAAATCATATCCAGTCGTCACCTGGAACTCGGCGTCCTCCTTTACGGACATCTTCAAGGTGTGTGCGCGCTGATACTCGGTGATGGCCAGCTCGAAGGCTCGACCGTAGTAGAAGACATCTCCCAGTAGAGCGTGAGATTGCATGGCCTCCCAGTGCTTTGCTGGTTCACGTAACGCAGATGCGTCTGCATTCTTCACTGCGACTTTGCACACTTTCCGAGCTGCGCGCAGAGCAGCTGCCTGCGGCGCCATTGTACCATCGCCGCCTGGTGGTGTAAAGGTTTGCAGGGCAAAGTGCCAAAGTGCTGGGAAGCATAAGGTGAATGCTGACGCAAAGAAGCGAACGCGCGCAGACCGCGCAAGAAAAAAGAGCGCTTTGCGTATATGCCGCTGGCATCCGTTGGGAGCGCAAGCCGACAGCGAAGGCTACGGCACCTGGGATTTGATGGCCGTTGAGCTTTCTTGCGCTTCGAATTCGAGGATCTGCTGACGGCAGGCCTGTAACATAGCCCGCGGTCACCAGCCTGTAACTATCTCCCTATCCTGGCGATCCCCAACTCAGTGGCTGCCATTCATCACCACTTACCTGCAGTGTAGCGGCGCTCGAGCATTCAAAAAGTGTCTGTGTGAGAAAGGCTGCAGCGAGCAAGATCCAGCGCACGAACACGAACATTTTATGGCACAGCGCCGAATCCTTAAGGTATGCAGGAACGTCTCGATAGCTGTCGGTAGCTCAACCTCAGGTTTGAAAAACTCTCTCGGGACCGCAGTGCTATTGGTACCGAACTAATGACTATCTCCGCCTGAGTGGGACTTCAGCCAGTCCAGCACAATGGTGTGCGCATGCTTTATTTCTGGGTACGGATTTTGACATCAGTGGACCTTCGCACCCTGCTATCTCTTTCGCTCGGGTAGTTCCTGCAAAGGCTTCAGACGGCTCGATTCACTGCAAACTTTCTTCGATTCACTGAAAAATTCTTAACGCTGCATACCAACTTAATGTTAATACGTTCACCGTTCAGTTCATCGAGAATCCAGTTGAAAGAGTCGTTCACGGTTCAGGTGTTCGTGGATGAAAAGTTGGAAACCCTAGAAACTGAGGTTGCGTGGACCGTTAGATAATTCACATGAAAGGATGTAACGGTTTAAAATTGAAAAAGTAGTTTCGATGAAAGCTCTATCGGAGTGTCGGTCATGCTGAAACGAGACAAGACGAAGAAAGAGGAGGCGAAATCCAGCACACGCAACACTTAAAGTTTTTGCATGCACTATCGTCCGTACGGTCCGGTGGCTTGGTTTCTTCTGCGAACGGTGGCACCGGCATTCATATAGAGAGCGCTATTGCTCCTGATCTGTTGCGGAACATCACACGAAGGCGTGCTGCTTCTACTTTTCGTTCGCCCACTGTCACCACAGCCGCTTGGTTTGCAGTATTTTCTAAGCATTCTTAAGATATATCGAACTTGACTTAGAAAGCTTGCAGTAATTGCCTCGCTTGGTGCGTGCGAGTATTTCCAGTTGCTCTGGGAACTGAAATGGCGCACACCATGGAAGGGAAGGGCCTGAAAGGCTTATCGACCACAGGCAGATCAGTCGTTAACTCCATCTATGCCGACTCCGATGGGGCGGCGCTGCAGGCAAGTCACTTGCAACAGTCGAGACTGCACGAGTCGAATTACTTCGAGACACTTTGTAAAGAGTGCTGTTTCAGAATCTGCCTGAGAAGCTCAAGTTGCGCTGTTGAATCGCGCTTTATTCCACAAAACGGTGCTCTTTTGTCGCCTGAAACGAATTCTGCGTAAGCCAAGGTTAAGGAGTTTTTGCTATCAATGTTTCACTACTTTTGCAGGACTTGATCCAAGTCTGCCTCTCAGAAGGCCTCAAGACCCTGGAAATGCCGGCGAGCACCTTCACGGCAACCCTAGCACCACGAGGCTATTCGGAATGGTCGCTTGCCGAGGTGGCGACTTTCCGCTCCCGACATCCGAATTCTAGCTATCGTACCAAGCACATTCTGGAAGCTTTCTGCTTCAACCATGTTTCCTTCTGTTATACTCCGGGCGGAAGTCTTGCCCGAGATCACTCTTTCAGCGACGGAAATACGTTTCCCCCTCCAGTTTCCTGCACACCTTAGCCGCTTGCGCGACCCATTACTTACAAGCCGAAGTGGTCTCAGCCCGCGAATGCCCAGGCTGCCAGTGCCAGCGGCACGCGCAGCCCCTTCTCCATAGCATCTCTGGGTCTGAGTCGAGTCTGTGCGCGCGGTCGGCGTCCGCAGGTGTGTGCAGCCTTCGACTTAAACCACCAAGACAAAGTGTCGCTCCGAAGATTGATGCTGGAGGAAATGGTGGCTTCTGTGTCGTTGACAGAGCTAAACTTTGACAGCGCTGAGTTGTATAACAGCTGGCTGGAGAAGGTAGGCTCTTGCCGGCACTCGCAACATGCCTGTAGAATGCTGTTTGGTCCCGCAGCACCGCTCTGCGCACGTGGACACGTCGACTGCACACGTGGATGCACACGGCAATTTATTTGGCTCCGTGGCAGTGGTAGGCCCTCGCATGATAAGATCGCAAGAAACCTTTTGAAATATTTTACATTAAGAAATCGCCGCCTTCTGCTTTCAGCGCATTTCGCAAGTTTTCGCCCTGTACGACGTGGAGGATCGCGGGGAGCTGTCAGTGCCGCAGTTCTGTTTGCTAGCATTTGACATGGTTCAAGCACAAGGTCGGCGCCCCCCAGTAATTTGTGCCACAATATTTTCAAGTTTCTAATACCGCCCTTGCTATTTGGTGTGAACTTGATGTCACGATGTCACAGCCCTGCGCTGCTCTTGCTCTTGTTTTTTTTTTTATCTACATGGGTGTTGATGGGCTGGCATCGGCAGGCATTCCTCGCCATGTTTGGTGTATGCCGAGTAGCCCTGCCCTCTACCCTTCCGGCGGGTACTGCCTCTCTGTCGGCACTGCAGACTCGTCTGTTGCTGCTGTTTTTTGAGAGGCAAGGAGTTGTAGCACCCACGGTCATCCATGTCGACAGTACCTGCTGTGCACTTTATTTTACCATCGCGGGGCAGACCACGCTTGCCTTGCATGACCAGGGTGTCAGTACGGCACACGCCACGTGGCGATCTCACTCATCAGTGATTCAAGCCGATGGGCCGTGCTGCCATCCGTGGGTGTGTCGTGCCCGGCTGTGTCACGGCCCCGCCCTGCTCGTGCATGCATCTTTCCTTCAGGTAGGACTTGGTTGGGGTTGCTGTGGTTTGCACGCCTAACACGACTCGATAAGCGCACGGACTTAATTCACTGCGCCGCATTCATCTGTTCATCACGACCATGACCATGAACATTGCCGACATTACACCCTGCAAGGCCTCCGCTGGAATTTGCAGACGAGCCAGACAGCGCCTTCGATAGACATGGGCCGATGACACCGGTGACATGCGCAGGCGGAAACGAGGATTTCTACACAATCGAGAAGATAGTGCAGAGCATGACCAACGAAATCACGGTGTCATATGAAATGTTCAGTGAAGCTGTGATGCTGAACGTCTTCGGCGAGTTTGGAATCGACATCGAGTGAGGACTTGCTTCATGCCATTCTTTGCTAGCAGCCCCTTCACACTCGGACATAGTTCGAGGTGGCCTGCATGGAGCTGAGCTGGCGCGTATCTGGTCCTCGCCATATCTTTTGGAGGCAGAGAGGGAACTTTCTCGGGCAGCACTTTGTCTCAGGGCGGAGGGGCGCAGCAGCGAGGTGCCTCTGACTCGTGCTTGGTCTGAGACTTGCGGCACACGGCGGTCTGGCTGCAGGCCACTGTTCCCGTACCCAGCGAGTGCGGGTGACGGCGAGGGCGAAGCGCCTGCCAACAGGCTCTTGTCCCGGAGCCGCAGTGTTCCCTCCCGGCCAGCTCCAGCCACCAGCACCAGCGCTGACAGCGGCGGCGAGGTCCCGAGCTTCAGGGTGCAATGGAATAGCCGCCAGGTGTGCCAGACGGCTTTTACCGCAGACATCCTCGCGTGGCATCCAGCATCCAGATGTGTGGCACTCCGCCCGCGTGGCATCCAGATGTGTTTCACTCCGCCCGCGTGGCATCCAGATGTGTGGCATCCAGATGTGTGGCACTGCGCCCGCGTGGCATCCAGATGTGTGGCACTCCGCCGAGACCGCTGCCAGTCATAACCTTTGCCGCACGATGGAACTACTGACAAGTGAATTTTACATACTACAAGTTCTACATGGTACAAGTTTTGCAGCACAACGCCCTTTCCGAGCTCATCACTCCACCGCATCCTGTTTGGCATTTTGGCTGGCATGACCTTAAGGAAGCAAAGCTCACCGAAGCTCCTCGCCTGTCTTCTGCCGGCAGTCTAAGACATAGTGTGACGACGTGAATGCCGAGACCGCCACGGAGGCTCCCCGCGAGTGCATCACCCGTGCACCTCGCACCCTCATTCATCGTGCCACGTGGCCTGGGGTATGTCAAATGCAGGTGGAGTCGTCGCCAGAGGTGCACCTCGGACGCATGGTATCATCGGATATATCCCCAACCGCAATGGCCCCCCTCACCTATGGTGCTTCCCTCTGACAAAGCTCCCCAACTCTGAATTGTGTGTCACACCACTGTGGGAGTGTGAATGCGTGACCTTGATATTGTGCCGGCTTTGCCTAAGCTGTTAGATCCCTGTGTGCTCCCTGCGCGCCAGCTGGACATGTCCTCCGCGGTGACGCTGTCAACCACCACACACCCCTGCGCCTCTGCTTCCGGCCCGCTGACCTTGTGGAGGGGTAACACAGGTTTCAGTACAAGCCTGACAGCCATCCGCAGCGCCGTCTCCACCAATCACCCTGTAGGTTCAGAACTCTTGGTATTAGTGCCTTCCTTCCCTGGGGCAGCGCGGCACACGCTCCTCTTCTCCTGGCAGCGGCACACGCCCTCTTTCCCCTGGCAGTCTACAACCTTTCCTCGCAGCGCGGCACATGCCTCTTCCTTGGCAGCGCGTGCACACGCCTCTTCCTGGCAGCGGCACACGCCTCTTTCCCTGGCAGCGGGCACACGCCTCTTCCTGGCAGCGCACGCCTCTTCCTGGCAGCGCTGCACACGCCCCTACCTGGCAGCGGGCCGGCACACGCCTCTTTCCTGGCAGCGCGGCACACGCCTCTTCCTGGCAGCGCGGCACACGCCTCTTCCTGCAGCGGCACACCACGCCTCTTTCCTGGCAGCGGCACACGCTATTCTTGGCAGCGCGGCACACGCCTCTTCCTGGCAGCGCGGCACACGCCTCTTCCTGGCAGCGCGGCACACGCCTCTTCCTGGCAGCGCGGCACATGCAAGCCTGGCGCAGCGCTCCCTGCACAGCAATCCAATCCCTCCGTCCTGAATCCATCAAGCGTAGCGTGTCGATTTAAACAGAACGTCCCTCACCTGCATCTCGCGAGCATTGCCCAGCCGCACGATCATGAGATGCTGTTCATGCACATTTTTCAAACATAGGTAATGCTCCGTGCCCAGCATCTCCCAGTCTTCCAGCATGCGTCCGCCGCCCTTCACCCTGCCCTGTGGTGCCGGATGAAACGCGCCGGCCACGCTGATAACGTGCAAGTGAATGATGATGCCAGGTGGCAGACCGTGTGCTGGCCAAGCTGTGGGAGACAATTCCAATCATGAAGCCCCAATGGAAGGTTTCCAAAACGTTCATTGCATCGCTGGTGCCAGTGGACGACTTGCAGCTGCTATGTGAAGAAGCCACGAAGATCTTACAAAGGTGTGGCGCAGATGTGAGGGGCGGGGGAAGTGGGGAAGGGTTGGGGTTTAGGGAGTGAACGGGCAGCAGTATCTGAGGGACTGAACGGGAGGGGCTTTGGGGATGGAGTTACGATTGCACTAGAGTTCGACCATGTGATAAGCAGAACTATGATTGGTCATTCCCTCAGAGGACATCAACTCCGGTCAGCTCAGATGAAGCAGCAGCGCGGCACCTACTGATGTTGTTGCATTCAATGGTAGTACTGGAGAGGGCTTGATGGTCGGGCTAGGACCGCCGCTCGAACCACTGGAAGTGCCACACTTGCCGGCTAACTTCGATTTCAGATCAGCTCAAGCATGCTCTGAGTCTGTGGAGCTGAAGACTGCGTCATCCAGCAGGGGCCGCCGCAGCCTCAGTCTGAGACCCGGGTGTGGCCGTGACGTGGCAGGCAGGAGATGGTGGTGGACGTAGAGGCGCCAGCGAAGGTGTTCGGGGACATCCACGGGCAGTTCTGTGATGTGCTGCTGCTGTTTAAGGTGACACTCGAATGCCTGCTGAAGGCCTTTCTTGCCGGTGTGCCAGCAGAGGGCGCCAAAGGCATGCTCACCGCCTCGGAGTGCCGAGTGAGGCTCGCGGGTTCCTGCGAGAGCTACTCCGCTCCGTAAGCGCTAACTAAAGCTGCCAGCCTCATCGAAGACTGTAAATAGCAGCGCCAGGTTGCCGCCAGTAGTGTGCTGATGCGAGGGTCAGTCCTCGTTGCACCTCGCGCGGTGTTCCTGGGAGGCAGGAGGGGCGGTGATCCTGGGAGGCAGGAGGGGCGGTGCTCCTGGGACGTGTGCGGCTGGGGCCACTCGGGAGGGGCCGTGTAGGCACTCTCGCTCCATCCATCGTGGATGCAAACATCGCGCATCGCGCATCTGCTCACCCCCCACCCCCCTAGCACGACTGCGGATTTGCAGGATGAAGGTGGCGGTGCGCATTATCCCTGGAGGTTTCTGCTGCGCGGTGTCCACGTCCACAGCTAGTGGCATGCGGACACTGCGGCTGAATTTTGGGTGCCTGGCCGCGGGGTGGCAGATGTACGGCATCCCTGACCACCACGGGGGCGACGTGGAGAGTGTGAGCTACGTTTTCAACGGTGACTTCGTAGACCGCGGCAACACCAGCTGCGAGGTTGTGGTGCTCCTCCTATGCCTCAAGTGCAAGTGCGCTCCTCTACACTGCGATCTCTTTGGCCTGCCTCCTCGGTCCCTGCCACTTCCATCCGCCGCTGCATCCCCCTGCAAGCTCCACATCACGACCAAGTGCTTCGCTTCTCGTGGATTCCTTCGCGTCAACTTGAATTTAGCTGCGCCATGTGCGCCCTTGCCGCGGCGTCCAGCTCAGCCTTGTTGAATCGGATCCCACTATCCATCCCATTGCAAGTGTTTGTCTGATGGGGACTGAGTGGAGGTCTTCCATGACCCAGGTACCCGGACCGCGTGTGGCTGATTCGCGGCAATCACGAGGATCCCGAGATCAATGAGGCGCGCCCCTCGCCCTCACTGCGCTGCTCAGCTCTCATAGGCTGAACAGGAAGGGACGCCGAGGCGGAGAGAGGATGCAGAGAAGCTCCACCTCCTTGGTCACCGGGTTGTGTGGCCAGAGGTACCACATGGAAATGTAGATGATGAAATGGAGACGGATGCCAAACAGAAATTGACGTGCATGACTCCATCCCATCTGCTACCCGCAGGTTGAGGTGGAAGGCCGCTCTTCTACTGTTCTTCTCTGACCGCGCTCTGCGGCACATAATGCTCCCAGGCAGCGGCTGCCTTGTGGCATTGACACTCCGATGTAGAATAGAGCGCCCTAAGTTGATCGTGGCCGCGCATCGCCAATCCCTCCAAATCCTCTGGATCAAGAGGTGGTTGAGTTTGGAGGAATGTGCGGCGCAACTCGTTTGAGTCCTCTTGCATCTCTCAAAGTCTTCACGAGCCTTTCCATCGACCATCATCCTGTACATCCACGCGTCGTCATCGCATTGTTCCTGCCGTCATGGTGTCGCCGGGTTTGTTGTTGACGTTCTCACCATTAGCACATTTGCTTTCGCACCCCGATGTGCCAATTTGCCGATGAGGCACGGGGTTGGGGGGGGAGGCTCATTGGAGCTGCTGGCTAGTACGGCGTAGAGAGGGCACTGCAGAGCACCGACACACTGCCGTACCTGACAGCAGGCCCTTGTCTGCCAGCCTCGTCGCACCTTCGCCGTTGCACCTCGGGCACCTTCGATCCCATTCCCACCCGCATTGTAACATCGTGTGGGGCCCCACAACCAACAGTGAGACGCGTTATGCGGAGATGAGGCAGGTGTACGGCTGGCCTGAGGAATGCCGACAGAAGTATGGCCCCGTTGGCGGACCACTGTTCCGAGATTTGGTCAACGGGGTGACCCCCAATTTCACTCTCTTGGCTCGCGGCGCCAGAGAGCGCGCTGTCAGCCCATGTCCGCAGTGTGCGCCAGTCAGCCCATCGGGAAGGGCTCTCTTTCTCTGTCGATGCAAGTCCTGCTCTCTGAGTGCAGGGCGCGCGGTCCAATCAGAGCGGGTGTGCAGGCATCCATGACGGAGCATCCAGCCAGATGATGTTGGTCAGGTTGGACTGACGCGGGGAGGTCACCTGGTGCTTGGAGCTGGTAGGTCTTTGCCTGGCTGCCATTGGGAGCTGTGATCGAGAAGAAGATTCTCTGCCTGCATGGGGGTCTCGGGCGGGGCACCCTCGAGACGATCCAGCAGGTGCGCCAGCTGAGGGATATCGGCGCGGCGGCCTGCTCGTGACGCGAAGAAGTTGTATGCATTCTTTCATGCCGACTTAGCAGCCTGCACGCAAGCGGCTCCGATCTCACAGCAAGTATGTGAAGCCTGCCATCGATCTCACACCAAGCATGTAAAGCTATCGATCTTACAGCAAGCATGTGAAGCCTGCCAGCGATCTCACACCAAGCATGTGCATGTGAAGCCATCGATCTTGTTGCAAAGGGGCATATGAAGCCTGCCATCCATCTCACACCAAGCATGTGCATGTGAAGCCATCGATCTCACACTAAGCACAAAGAAGCCTGCCATCGATCTCACACCAAGCATGTGCATGTGAAACCATCGATCTTACAGCAAGCATATGAAGCCTGCCATCGATCTCACAGTAAGCATGTGAAGCCACCGATCTCACAGCAAGCATGTGAAGCCTGCCATCGACGCCGCGCCCCTCGCGTGGCGTACAGCAGGTACAGATCTTTGATATCGACACAGGGGCCCTTGTGTCACGTGTAGAGGGCTCGCCGGCCACTGTTGCAATTGGCAGCCTATTTGCGGCGCAGGTCCGCCACGCGTGCGTGCCGGAGTTGCGCGCGTGGCAGTTGTGTGAAGCTGGGTATCAGCGCCACGATCTGCTCATGACATGCAGCAGACATACAAGTGCCTTGATATCAAGGGATATCAAGGCACTGTTTCATTCCTTTCCCGCGGCGGGCATGTGGACATAGTGATCCGATGCCGGGACCCACGTGGTACGCAGGCTGATGGGTAAAGCTTGCTATCGATGTGATAGCATGCTCGTCATGCCCAGTAGGCATGTGAGTGCTGGCATATCGAGTCAGCAGACGTTGAACTCGAGGCACGTGCGAGCTCATTGGTCCGACGGGACCCGCCTGCTTAAGGAAGAGGACAGGGACACGATTTGCATCATTTAAGCTCACGGAGCTTGTCCTCTCACCTGCTTATCTCCAGAACACACACAATCGCGCCAACGTAGTATATACCATCGGCACCCCTTTGTGATTGGCCAGCGTGCCCTTGCGCATCGTCTCGGACCGCTTCCCGGGTTCACGGCTAAGAGCTTCCTAGCTCCTTGCTCCCCAGCTCCCGGCTCCCGGCTCCCGGCTCCTGGCTCCCGGCTCCCGGCTCCCGGAGCCAAGAGGGCTCCAGCACACGACGCACTAAGCGGTTGCTGTAAACAGTTTCGGAGCAGAGGAGGAGGAGGATGTTGCGCCACGCCCAGGGCCTGAGATGCGATGCCGGAGCTGCAAGCGTGCCTGCAGATTAAGGAGATCCCCCGGCCTATCTACGACTCGATGACAGACGAGCTTGTCATGGATATCCTGTGGTCGGATCCGATCCAGAACGACGGTATAAAGGGGGTCCACGCCAACCCGAGAGGAGGCGACATTGTTGAGTTCGGCCCAGATCTGGTGCAGCGCTTCTGTATGAGGTACTGAGGGCGCCCCGCGTAGCGTATTTGAATACTGAAACCCCGGTTCAGAAGCCTGTGCTCCCCCTGTGCTAAGGCATAACCCCCCCTTGCACTGAACCTGCGCCCCCCTGCGGTGAGGCCTACTAATGAGCACCCCGTTCTAAAGCCTGCACCTGCCTGTGCCAAAGCCATTTGTTGGGTGGGTGGGTGCGCCGCCGCTGCACGGGCTGATTAGTGTGGGGCCGCCTCATTTCAGGAATGACCTCAATCTCATTATTCGCTCTCATCAACCATTCGAGGTGCGTCCACTGCTCGAAGGGAACACATACTGCGCCCAGAAAAGGCGATCCATTGGATTTCTCTGGGGTCCCCATTGACAATGTTTAATCTGTCAGTCGCCCAGAGGTGATTTAATGATCGGATTCGCAACTGCACGGTACCTGATGGCTTCTGCAGTGCTCAGTCCCATGATGACCTCTCTCCCGTGGGTGCATGCCAACCGTTGCGTCTGACGTGTATGCAAAGGGGCCTCACAGGACGGTTACATGTTCTTCGCCCGCGGACACCTGGCCAGTGTCTTCAGCGCCCGAGACTACTGCGGTGGGTGATCTTTTGACACTTAGAAGAACCTGTTTTGGAGTTGAGAATTTATGGATAGCAAGATAATGTTCGGGCTGTGTTGTGTGCCCGCAGGGCAGAGCAACGACGGCGCTTTGCTGTTCATTAGTCGCGCGGGCAAAATCACTCCGAAGGTGCGCCCTGCCTCAAGTACAAGGGAAGCATCCTTTTTTACCAATATATTTTTGGGCATGCAGCAGAGGTGCGGAGTCATATCCCAAAGCAGATTAAGCTTTAAACGTGATTCTCCCAAAGTTACTTATACATGGCGTCCAATCCCATAAAGCCATACAGATGTTATTGGAAATATAAAGGTTCTGGGATCGTACTCAGATTTCAATCTCCACTCACTGTGTTTTACTGGGGTGGGAAGGAGGGGAGAACGGGGAGTTCCAGGTTATCAAAGCACGGCCAGATGTCGATCCGCAACAGTACCCGTGCACACGGGACGCCTCCCCTGTGAGGCGAAGGAATGATTTTGCCAATGTTTGGACTGAAAACAATGCAAGCTAACGAAATTCTCCACCGGCATTTAGGACTGTGTTGTGTTGTACAACTGCAAAACCAACATTCATGTCGCGCGTGGTACCCAAATAACCTCACAGGATTCCCAGATACCGCCTCTGTAAAACATTCAATCCAATGTCGCGAACAAAGCACACGAAGTCCATATTGAATCATAATTTTACAAGCTGTGTCGATTGCGAAGGCATATGCATCTGCCCTGATGAATAAGTGAGTGCGTCATGTTGCACATCGATCTATACATTGTCAACTTCGTGTTTGCGGCTGATCATGAGACGGCATCCTCAAATGATCGTTGTAGTCCATATTTGATTCATCGAGCAAATACCGTGTCCACTTTATTGATTTTAATTCGAAAATCGGCGGCGTCAATAAAGTATTTGATTATAAACAACGTATGTTTGTTTTCAGCCGAAATTTATTATTTAATTGATTTTAAACCCTGTTTGATCAGGGTGGGTTCGGGGTTATCTAATTTATGAACTTTGTTTGTTTGCTCTGGTATTCGTTGCCGCATTAAATAATATAAATATGATTGTTTGTGACCTTTGTTTGTCAATGCAGGCGGTCCCATGTGCGGTAGTGTCCCAATAGCTCTCAGAAGCTTTACACGACGACCGGCGCGATGTTTATTTATCTTCTCACGCACGTGTTACTTGTTGTATCGGGTGTACGGATATTTCTTCTGCTGTGAGTTTTGAGACGATAGATGGACGGAGTGGAACCATCGCGGGTTTGGGTTCACTGCCGTGGGTGCAACCCCGCGCTTGACACCAACGCTCAGAAGGGAGACTTGCTGACGCGCTTGTCCAGTGACCTGCGCTGCTTGGCCATGTCCCCTCGCATATTCTTGCCGCATTGGTATATTGAAGGAATTAATATGCAAGGTATCCAAAGCGCTGGTTCTGTGTGGGTTGAGCCACGCGACTTAGCAGCCACGCAGCGGTGCAGTTGCGAGTTTCCCTTATATGTTAGGGTTTGTTTGTTTGTTTGTTTGTTTGTTTGTACATGCAGCAATGCGCGAGGTCACGGGAGTACTGAACTTCCCCCCACTGTATGAAAGGAAGTCCCTCCTTTGTTCACCCCTCGCCCTGAGTGGCCCTGTCACCCTGTCACCTTGTCATCCTGCATCCGACATCCGTCCGACCTTCGCTCACTGCGATAAAACACTTCAACTATTTTATGTTATTCAGTTTAGCTTGACCGGACCACCACCTGTGCTTGTTCTGTTGTCACCTTGATACATATATATATAGTTGTATATATATGTATATATATATATATATATATTATATGGGATAAGTCTAGATTGGGTGTAGACATTTCATTATAATCAGTTTGGGTGTAGGCACTTCATTTTAATCCAGATTGGGTGTAGGCACTTCATTTAAATTTAGATTGGGTGTAGACATTTCATTTTAATCTAGATTGGGTGTAGACTTCATTTTAACATACCTTGATGCCTGGAGGGCATTGCATTTTACATTGATAATATATGCTTTTTGCTTATTTTCTTGGCAAGCTATTTTCTTGGTGCTTGTCTGCGGATTATTCACGCGTTAGCTCTCCGCGCATCGTGCTATTTGCGATACTGAATCCGCGGAAGGAAGTCTTTTTTTTATCTTGACGCTCTTTGCTTATTTTCTTGGCAAGCTGCTTTCTTGGTGCTTGTCCGCGGATTGCTCACAAGCTAGCTCTCCGCGCATCGTGCTATTTGCGATATTATGGAATCCGCGGAAGAAAGTCTTTTTTTTATCCTTATGCTTTTTGTTTATTTTCTTGGCAAGCTATTTTCTTGGTGCTTGTCCGCGGATTATTCACGCGTTAGCTCTCCGCGCATCGTGCTATTTGCGATACTGAATCCGCGGAAGGAAGGCTTTTCTTTATCTTGACGCTCTTTGTTTATTTTCTTGGCAAGCTATTTTCTTTGTGCTTGTCCGCGGATTACTCACGCGTTAGCTCTCCGCGCATTGTGCTATTTGCGATACTGAATCCGCGGAAGAAAGTCGTTTGCCTATCTTGACGCTCGTTGCTGCTTTCTTTGGCAAGCTATTTTCTTTGTGCTTGTCCGCGGATTACCTTTCCGCGAATGGGGTACTGAATCCGCGGAAGCCTTTCCTGACGCTATTTCAGCTCGGCCGTTCCAAGAAAAAAAAGCTTATGCCTATCACCTCTGCCTATTCTTCGGGCGATTCATCCGCGGATGAGTCGCCCTTCAGCTCGCGCTCTGTTATTCTTCGGGCGACTCATCCGCGGAGAAGAGACTAGAATACACCGGAGTCAGCCCTGATATTTGGAATGAAGTTCTGAACGAAAGGGACAACGTACTTCCTTCTTCGCTGTGCCCATGGCCCACTCAAGACCCTCCCTATCATCAGAATGGTGCTGAGCATTATTATGGCGGTCACCATGACACGACAATCACCAATGCAACTTCTAAGCCCTTCATTAGCACCGTGAAATGGCCCAAAGCACTTACACTCATGGGGTACCTCCTTGGTACTGTCCTCAACACGATAGGTGTTCCCCGTGGCAAGATTAAACCTCTCCTTAAAAAACTTTCAAGAATCTGTAGGCAACACACCAGAAATAGGCGAGACGTGTTTCTGTTAAACACCTCCACCACCTTGAACACTGACCCGCATACAGTTGACATCCTGGGCAATGAGACCATGACAGAAACAGAAGCTGTGCAAAAAACAAACGACTTTCTTCAAACCCTCTTGCAATAATTTTCAAAAGTCTTGCAATAAAAGATGGCTCTCTGTCCTTTAGGGGAGGGGCCCTCCCCCCCCCTCCCCTCCCCCAC
>LGRX02015026.1:0-10836 GCA_001247695.2 Cymbomonas tetramitiformis
CTTCCTCGGTGAGGACCGTACGGGTGGCTTCATTAGTGATGTTTGAGATAATTTCAGTGATTTCTTTGGGGAAGCCTAGTTTATCAAGTGCGAGGTTGCTCATCCAAAACTCAGCTCTATCAAAGGCTTGCTTAAGGTCTAAATAGACCACATGAAGTTCTTTATCATATCTGTTGGCATCTGAGATGACTTCATTCAAAATTTGAAGTGAGTCATCAATGTTTTTGTTTGGGAGGAAAGCATCTTGAATGGGGAAAAATATGGGGTGGACATTTAAGGCTGCCTTTATTCTGTTTGCAATGATTGTATTAAAGAGTTTCAAACCAGTTTCAAGCATGGTCAGCGGTCTGGCATTGTCAGGTGTACACGGTTCAAGCGGGTTTTTGGGGATCGGAAGAATGATGCCCGACTTTGCGCGTTTGGGAAACTTTCCAGTTCTAAGGATGTGGTTGAAGAGTGAGACAGTTTGAGCTTGGAAGTTTTCCGGGCCTTGAATCCACTGTGAGTATCTCATTCCTGTGGGGCCAGGAGCCGTCGAAATGCCGCATGTAGAATATGCTTGGTTTAGTTCCTTTCGGGTGATAAGACATGTTAATTTAGCAGCTATTGGGCTAGGAAGTTTCGGGCTTATTTTTAGGATTTCAAGAAGCCACGGGGGGAGGGTATCCGGTTTCTGTGGAGTGGTGGAGTAAAGTTTCTTGTCCTTGTATTCTTTTAAGGTGAGGTCAAGTCTCTCCTGCTTGCTTTCAGGAATGTTACCCTCGCTGTCATGTGTGGCCGCTGCACCTTGTTCATTTGGTTTTATCTTGCCCATGACCGTGTCTAGGAATCTTGAGAGATTTGTGGAAAAAAGATGTTGGAGGGCCTCCTTCTCATGGAGTTTCCTTTGTTCCAAATCAGCCTCTCTGCTCTATTGGAAGGCTTTCCTAAAGAAACCAAGGTTTTCGGACAAGCGGCTGAGCCATGCGGTGGGATTTTCATTATGTTTAGCTCTTATTCCTGTGAAAGGAATTTTTAGGATCAGGTTCCTTGCCTCTGTGGGAATGCGATTGTCGTGTATGCGGGTTTCCATGCATTTAATGGTTCGTCTGATGATGTTCATCCATTTGTAGGTGTAATTTGATACCGCCGAGGGTTTACATATTCCCGCTTTCGGGCTTTGGCCTCTTGTACCAAAGGAATGAGTTGCCGCTTTGCTTGCCAAATCATGAAGGGTTTCCCATATAGCATCGGGGTCCAGCTCATCCTCAGTTGTTGACTCGTCTTTTGTTGCTTCAGTCGGTAGTGCCTCGGATAGCAACAGATCAAGCCGTTCAGTGTATGCCCTCCAGCCCGTAGCATATCGAAAGGGAGCACTTGCAATTGTTTTAGAAGCCTCACCAGTCATGGCTGTGCCGTACGTGTTCCAAAATTTGGCCGAAAGGTGGGGTTGAAGGGTGACACTCCAAGTAGTGAGAGAGTCTTCAGTAAAAGTTTTTTGAATCTTTCCAACTTCTAGCGGTCCGAAGGAAAGGTGCCGTTTAAGGTAGGCATTGGCTTCTTTCTTATTTGAGGCATTTAACAAGCCTATCAACCAGGTGTTCTCCTTCCCGCAGTAGCCTAAATTCTGGGCTTCTTCTGGCATGCCTTTTCCTCTGGACAAGAGGTGGGCCGCATTCCATGGTGAATTAGTGTGCAACCACCATTCTTTAGATTTATTATGCCATTTAATGCCCTGCTCAATGTCATCCAAGTCTTCGTTTGATTTTACAAGTTTGTTGATTGTGATAGGACTGCCGTCAAGGTTTGTCCTTTGAATGTCTATGTCAGTGGTGTCCCCTGTGATTGTGGTAATCTCACCTAATGCCTTGAGTTTATCGGGGCAGGCGTGGACAAACTCTTTCTTTGAGTAGCCGTTAGCTTTTAGGAAATTTGCCATTTCTTTTCTGGACCATTTGTGTTGTGTGGTTGGCGAAAGGGCGGGCATCGGCATGCGAATGGGGTACCCTGTGTAGTTCTCATGTGTGGTGTCCTTCGCACCTTGGAATCTGGGAATTGCACCCCTGTTTTCTCCCAGCTTTTGTTGTTGTCGCTCCCTGGTGGGAAGTTTTATTTCGGCCCATACAATGCCATGATCTGAAATGATATATGGATTTTCTTCAGTCCAGCCCGTTTTGACTGCCAGGTCAGCCATTGTTGTGTTTTTTTCAAGAATATGGGTGAGTTTAGCTTTAGAGCTTTTCTTAATGACGTGGGTGAATACTTCATCGCCTGGGTGGTGCTCCATGATCAGCTCTTTAAGCGAGCATTTGTCATTACCGAGGTGTGCTAGGAGGTGCTCGTTCTTTTCCAGGTGGTCACGGTAGGGCATGATGGTGCCTCCTGTAATGCGTTGTTGTTGGGTAATGGTGCAATTCTTGTCTCCGATTTCGATATAAGCTTTATTCGGGTTGTTTCCAGCTTTGGCTGCCCAATCCGCGAGAGTGTCATAGAAGGTGATTTGTTCATCTTGGAGAGTAGCATTGTTCATGTAACCACTGGCTACGAAGAGCTCAAATCCTTTCTTACCCACAAATTTTGTCATTACGGCTCTCTTTGCGGTACCATCAGTTCTCGTGACAGATGGAGCCAAAGGCAGGGTTTTCGGGTTCCACAGAATCATTGATCCGATCGAGGCATTTTCATCAACAAATGACGTGCGAAACTGAATGCCTTTTTGAGTTATGAGTGTTTTAACTAATGCTAAATTTTCACTGTTTATTTTTGTTTCTGAAACACATACGATGTCCGCTCTGCCATCTATCATTAGATTACAAATGGTTTCAAGTTTTATGAGACTGCATTTTACTTCCTGTGCGTGTCTTAAACCCCTGAGATTCATTCCCATTATCTTGATGTTATTGGATAATTGGGCTTGCTGCAGGCTTTCCAGTCGCTCTATTTCAGTTTGTTGCAATTTCCCTCTGTTGTTTCTGACTTGATGTAAGCATCTCCCCATTTTGTCATATTCATTCACAAAGTCGAAGGTGGTGTTGACACATTTGGTTTTGTAAACCTTCCTCTTGTGTTTGCGGGAAGATTTCCTCCTTTGCCCATATTGAGGGTTTTTGTCAGCACATTTGGTGTTTGGGTCGCTGATCTGTCCAATGGGGGTCCTTAACGCTGTGGCTTTCCGGGGCCGTTTGTCTTGTATACCATTGGTTCTGTCGGCAACCGTCAACAGGTGCCTAAGCTCGTCTCTGACCAAAGAGATAGCAAAATCATTCTCCCGTTTTGTAGTTCTACAAGTGTTGTCATTTTTCATAATCATTTTGATGTTAAGTTTGTTCAAATCATGTAACAGATCTCTGGCAAATTGGTCTGTGGAGCGATACCTCCAAGTACGAATAATGTTTGTTGCTTTTTGTGCTATGATGAAATTCAGGATTCCCGAGTTATTTGGGTGTTCACCAAAGCTTAAGTTAATGAAACATTGTTTTATCTCATTGTCAAGTGTGAGGGGATGCTTGTTTCCCAAATGTTTTGCTTGAATGCCATTGGCACAGTATATGATAGTCTTTTGAGGAACAAGGTGAAGAAAGACATACCAGATCCCATCGACGTTTGATATATAGGTAGTGTTTGTGTGATCTAATTGTCTGGGTGTGCAATGATAAGAACCATGAGTTTTCTTGATATTAGTGCTGACTTCCTCCAAGTTTTTTAGTAGTGGCCAGTTCAGTCCGAAGTGAGCGACGATGTTGTTCATATGATGAAGGGTGAGTGCCCCTTTTCGGGTGATTCTTCCAGGTTGGGAGGAAGGGTTATTTTGGGGGGGTTCCACTATCACCAATTCCTCAGGGCAATGAGGTGCCGCATTGTATCCTACATTCAAATCAGCAATGATGATTGGTTTGACTTCCGCCCGCATTTCAAGGCGATATTTTTGAATTTCGCTAAGCATGATGTCATGTCCTGTGGGTCCTTTTCTGAAATCTCTGTCTAAGTATTCTTCGAAGGGAGGGGCTTGAGCCTCTCTGTTCCATTGAGCCCATCTGAACGCTGTTTTTGCAACCCATACCCCGCAATTGTAACTATCAGTTTGAAATGTTTCCTTAAAGGTGCAAATGGTAGAGACTTTTCCTTTGAGGGACATTCTTAGGTCTTCCAACCAAACCCTAAGTGGTGATATAATGGAGTTGATAACGGACTTTTCCGCCTTTTCGCCAAAGGGGTCATAAACATAAGCAAGGATGTCATTTTCTCTTGAAATTTTGATCATCAAGAGTCTCCAATGGATTGAATCACAAATCCCAATCTGAGTGTGTCGGTGCTTTTTGAGTTTATTGATAACAATACCGGTGAAATTATCCTCCTTACCGTTAAGTTTATAGATAAGGTGCTTTAGTTCAATCGGGGCAATGGTGCTAGGGTCACGTGTAGTCATGGCATCACCTACTTGAGTCATGTTGAGCCAGCCTTTGTCAGAGAAAAGGCCTTCTGCGAGGGATACATTTTTAATAACCTCATTGGTGTGAACTCCCGCGCCACCTCTGATCGGCACAGTCTTCGATTTTTTGCCATTCTTCTTGGACTTGGTTCTACGGGGTGATCTCTTATACAAGTGTTTCCTTGACAATAACCTATAGATTCGCTTCCGCCTCAGTGTAGAGTAATGACCGTTTGCTCGTTTCTTGTGGGCCCAGCGGTACGTGGTCCTCGGGCCAGGGGCAAATTTAAGATAAATTCTACAATTTTGTATGGTGAGGAAAGCCATCATATGATAGGTCATAACCCACGTGCCAAGGTTGTTTTGTTGCATATAGCAAGTGCGACAATGCGCCATGTCATCATGACTAGAAAGAATGTTTAAAGCAACGGATCTTGATTTTAGGTCTATAGGCAGTTTAGCCAATGACAAGCAATAATTAAGCTTAACGGGATGTCTGCCTTTACAGCTAAAAGGGTTGGTGGCGATTAAACAGGGCATGTTAATTTTGTTGCTTTGTGATGCGGTTGGTGCCCTTACACTTTCGGAGGGCTCGTTGTGCAAAATGCATTTTAGGGTAAAGCAGAGCAATTTTGTTCGGCATTTGGGACTTTTTATCAAATATGCAAGGGAAGAATGCTCCAATTGCCTTATGGCTCATATAAATAGCATACTGATCATGATTTCGAAGTGAGAAACACTCGTATATATGTTCACTAAGAGGTGCTATAAAGAACTGGCTCGGGTATATGCTTTCCCTATTTTTTCCGGGCACAAAACGGTGTTCGCAAAAGAAACCAACCTGAAAATTGAGGTGACAATCTGTTACATGATAAGCTAGTGCAAGGCAAATGAAAAAAGTGATTCTGGAGCTTATTTTAACTACGGTATTTTTTGCCCCGAACGGACCGTACCTAAAGTGAACCACCTGAAATTCGGTGGGGTGAATAAGAGTAGCCCGTGTTAAGTTATCGGATTGCAGAAAAGTTTTGGCACTTTGCCACCACGGTTTGGGGGTAGGAAGATTGCAATTGTTGATTGCTTTGTAGCGGGTAGCTTTGCAGTGCAGAGGCAAGTTGACACCGTTTAAAATAACTTTCCGCTTGTGTGTTGATCGCGGTAAAATGTAAGGCTTCAATTTCACATACAGGTTAAATTTCAAGTCCAGAAGTGGCAAGTTTTGAGTGGCAAAGAGGGTGACAATCTGAAATCTAAGGTTCACCCCACTCAAAGAGGTGCTTATGATGACACACGTGAATTTCAAGGAAGCCGGTTCAAAAGGTTTGGGGTGACTTAACGGTGCCGTGAAAGATGCGAGGATAACTAGAAGCAGACAGAGTGAGATTAAGCTTTCTGAGAAAGTCAAAATTACCAGCCAAAAGAAATGAAAGGGCTTCGTGATCGGACCATAAGCAGGCTCGGGCCTTCTGAGCCTAAGGAGAATGAGAGAAGAGCTGGCAGGAAGCAGACAAAGTGAAATTAAGCTATCTGAGTAGGTCAAAATTACCAGCCAAAAGAAATGAAAGGGGTTCGTTAATTCCGTTGTAATGGCGCAGGCGTTAGAGGGTAAAAAATGCGGTGACCTTAAAGTGCTCGTGATCAAAGCGAAGTCGTTGAAGAAGGGGAAACCTGCGCTACTTTCCTTAGTCAAGTGAAACAAATAACGAAGCATGAGTGTCCTTCAAATTATGAACTAATGGCGTTGTAAGGGTACAGCGATTGACGCAATCGTGAAAAGGCAAAAGTGCGGAAGCTTCAAAGAGTTGTCTTGGCAATCGTTTGTGGAGATTGAACCTGCGTTGGTTTTGTCAGTCAAGTGTGTAAAACAACTTTGAGTTACCTTCAAATTTCTTAAACGCGTTAATGAGACAAGGGAAATAACGCAAGTGTTATATTGCAAAAAATGCGGAAGCCATACTATCTCGTTCACTAAAGTTAATCCAACGCACACGATTACACTCAAGAGAAATAAAAAAGTAATCACGTCCAATAATTTGTTTTCTAAACGCGTTAATGAGGTAGACAAGAAGTCGCAAAAGAGAATGGGCACATATTGCTTTCGCCCTATAGGGCGAACGTTTAAAGCAGTGGTTCCAGGATGTTGTTGATCAAAGCAAAACGCCATAGATGTAATGAGTTGTTGTGCGCCTGTCGCTTTGAAATCTGTTTGTGGAGAAAGGGCCTGCGAGTTAGTGCACAGATGGTCAGAGGCATATGTCTCGTTGTCAGTTGTTTGGATGCGACTTTCGCTTTCCATAATGGAAGTCGCAATGGCAAGCGCAAAACAGATGGGCTGAAGATCTCTAGCACTTTCAGTTGTTAGGTCAGCGTAATTTTGTTGATCAGTAATCGTTAAGTTGTTTCTCCCCTAAAGGGGCTTCCAGTGGCTCTTAGCGCCAACTGGGATTCGTTAGTAAAAAGGTAGCGCACTCACTCTCTCTGCTAAAACGCAGAGAGCGAGCAAGGCGCATATCAAACAGTAGAGAAATTACAACAGGAGAAAGTGATAATACAAGGAGAAGAAAAATAAATATCCACTTACCATTTTTTCAAGAAGAAAAATGGAAGCGGAAAATTATTTGGAGAGGGTGGGCGCTGAAGTCGTCGACACCTAAGTAGTGATCGACTTCTGATTCGCATTCTATTGGATTCGCTTTAGATGGTGCCTCCGTCTTCGGCGCTTTAGCTTTAATTCTTTTCACGATCATGTTTCTAAGGTCCTCGAAGTCCGATTGACTTACGTGAGTCCTTCGTCTACATCCTTCTTCAGCTCTCTTATCTGCTCACGGCTTTCAGGATCCATACTGAAATTTTACTACTGAGGCCGTCGCTCGCGAGTGCCAATTTCAAGATAGCTGGATGCCTCCTCCTTAAGCGATAAGAATAAGAGATTGGCTGACTGGGATACGAAAACGGGATTTCTTATTCTTAGCGATTTCATACGTCGCTGGCGCTGACAGGGGGGGGGGAGGTCACAACTTGACGAAATTCGCTGGTTGACCCCATATTTAGGACTTTCTTATTGGTGAGCGACTACTGTATCTATGTCTGCTTGACCCCGATATATATATCACATATACATATATATATCCCGTTTCCTGTCAGGTTATCGGCCACCACTTGTGGGCGTTTTTCCTGCATTATTTTGGATCCTTGAGGCCGCACCAGCTCCTCTCGTTGATGGAAACAGTGATATATATGTGAGACATTGATATATGAATATATATATCACGGCTACCGAACGTACGAAGCTGGACAGCATAGGTCCCCGGGAAATCACAACATACTAAGATGAGGTAATAAAATAACTTGGTTGGAATAACGGGTTACCATCTAAAGCGATTTAGGTCTAAACTGGAATAACCAAGTTATTCCAACCAAGTTTGGGTCGGAAACTGCAGAATGACAGATGTTGATGTGGCACCTCAGTGCGAGGGGTGAAACAGGAGACACTCTCCCCCACCTTATGGGGGGGTGAAAGTCACTGTCTCCATGACACCTTCGGGGTGAGGTGCCATGATCAGCAATCACAAACAGGGAAACCCTAATCGAACACGTGCACAAGATTCAATGGAGGACCTCGACCGGGGAAGAAATGTCCATGTCCAACCTGCCGAAGTTGCTCAGCATGCGCGACACGGTCCCGCCGGGTTTACAAGTGGACTGAAATGCGGAGCTACGACCAGCCGGTGAGTGGGGCACACCTCCCACAGCCAGCTGCCTTGGATGGGTTGTGACATGCCGATGCCTGCAATGAGCAACAGGAGGATGAATGTTGAATATTGCGGCTTGTGCACGCAGGTGTATCTGGGGACGCGTAGCTTGGATTGCAACGCTGGCGATACCCCAAGCTGCTGGCTGACAAGTGTTCCCGAATCAGAAGCTTCAAAGCAGTCACATACGACTTGTACCGCAGAGGAAATTCGCAAGCATACAAGCCTCGGGCATGAATGCTTAGGATGTCAACCACAAACACCAGCTTCCGATTAATGCAGATTGTAGGATATGCGAAGTGAAAGAGCGTATGTAGCTAGAACCGACAATTTTGAACTGTATTGTATCTTTGGAATAAATTAGTCTGTGTTCTCCGACGGAAACACGCGGTCACTAAGCACGCGTCACGCTGCACACGCCATACACCGAGCGACCGCCGCATATCGATCGGGCGCTCAAGCGAGGAGCAACGGTGCATCTAACGAGGTGTCTGCCTTCATGGCGCAGGTGTTGTCGGTGCCCCCCCCAACGGATGTGCTGCGTGCAGGTCGGTGACACGCCGGAAGGGGTAGTTTGCGGCAGGTATGCGCGGTAATAATGGCTGAACTGGATGACGCCGTCATCCTGCGCAAACTGCAAAGCCTGGATATATGGGGCAAGCGACCTAAAGTGCCACGGTTTGTGGCTACTGCCCGACGGTCCGGTCCTATGACAAGGACCGTACTGAATTGGGGCTAGCAAGTGCGTTATTTAGATATACTTGACATATGAGTGCCCGGGCATCATTTTTGGGTGTCAAAGAATTTATCTTGAACGTGGTTTGGGCGGTATACTCGATTTGGGCATGTGGGGAGATGGTGGAACTAGTGGGGGTAGCATCGCTTGAAATCAATTAAAATGACCGGACCTATCACAAGGACCGGAAAGGGCGGAGCTTCGTTCACTCATCAAATGGCTTTAGAATGCTTATAGCGCCCAAACCTAACATATTTGGGACCCATTTATGATATCTATCATGTGCGCTACCTTGGAAACCCATAAGAAGCCCACAAATGTAGCTCACTCAGTCCACACATAGAAGAAATATGAGAATTCCTGAAAATCGGTGATAAAAAATCGGTGATAAACTCAGCCCTAATCGCAACAGACTACCACTGAAAATTGCTCAAAACACATGAGAAATGCCGACATTTCGGCGCCTGCGGCGGAATATCCCATAGCTTTATTATAAGAGTTCAACGTCCGTCAAATTCATTTCAGCCAAGCACCCTTCAAAGCTCCTCTAGTGCTGCGTGGTGGTATCCGCGCGTGGGGCACTCCCGCCCCCGCGCGCGTGATGGTGGTATCCGCGCGTGGGGCACTCCAGCCTCCGCGCGCGTGATGGTGGTATCCGCGCGTGGGGCACTCCCGCCCCCGCGCGCGTGATGGTGGTATCCGCGCGTGGGGCACTCCCGCCCCCGCGCGCGTGATGGCAATATCCGCGCGTGGGGCACTCCCGCCCCCGCGCGCGTGATGGTGGTATCCGCGCGTGGGGCACTCCCGCCCCCGCGCGCGTGCACAACTGCAGGGGGTGGGGGCAGCTGGATTCGGTACTGTTTGGTTCCTATATCGCGCGAACTTGCGGAGTTCTCGCGTTTTAGGAACTATTCAAGGGCAGCCATCACACACCTGCGAGGGCACTGCACGGGCAAAGCATGCACGGCTTTCATTGTGTACGCACGGGGGATGATAGGCATGTGCACAACTGCAGGGGGTGGGGGCAGCTGGCCTCGGTACTGTATGGTTCCTATATCGCGCGAACTTGCGGAGTTCTCGCGTTTTAGGAACTATTCAAGGGCAGCCACCACACACCTGCGAGGGCGCTGCACGGGCAAGGCCTGCACGGTTTTCATTGTGTACGCACGGGGGATGATAGGCATGTGCACAACTGCAGGGGGTGGGGGCAGCTGGCCTCGGTACTGTATGGTTCCTATATCGCGCGAACTTGCGGGAGTTCTCGCGTTTTAGGAACTATTCAAGGGCAGCCATCACACACCTGCGAGGGCGCTGCACGGGCAAAGCATGCACGGCTTTCATTGTGTACGTGTAATGATAGGCATGTGCACAACTGCAGGGGTGGGGGCAGCTGGCCTCGGATGGTTCATATATCGCGCAAACTTGCGGAGTTCTCGCGTTTTAGGAAGTATTCAAGGGCAGCCATCACACACCTGCGAGGGCACTGCACGGGCAAAGCCTGCACGGCTTGCATTGTGTACGCACGGGGGATGATAGGCATGTGCACAACTGCAGGGGGTGGGGGCAGCTGGCCTCGGTACTGTTTGGTTCCTATATCGCGCGAACTTGCGGGAGTTCTCGCGTTTTAGGAAGTATTCAAGGGCAGCCACCACACACCTGCGTAGCAGAGAAGAAGGCTTTCTTTTTTCGAAGCGGCCCGCATTTGGATTTTTTACTGGCCCACTTTCGGCCAGCCCGGCCAATCTTCAAATTTGCCCGCCGCAGGCGCAAAATTTTAATTTTAAGTATGGCAAGATCATAAAAATCGCACAATTTTCACGAAAATTTTCATAATCGGGACCCTTGAGAGACGGCCCGCATCCAACAATCGAGCGGCCCGCAACCGGCCCGGGCTGACTTCAAACGGCCCCGGGCCGGCCTCTCACGGTAAGCCTTCTTCC
>LGRX02015028.1:0-29580 GCA_001247695.2 Cymbomonas tetramitiformis
GTATGCTTATCCTTGCGACTCCTTTGGCACCCCGTAGCCACAGGAGACTGCACTATGTACCCACGCCGGGGATCAAAGGATTCAGCACACACTTCGGGACACTCATCCGGATTCTCCGGAACTCACTAGTGAAGAATGGGACCCCCCAAGCCTCACTGAGCCACCCGAGCCCCTCTGTGTGTGTCGGTATGTGTGTGTGTGTGTTTGTGTGATTTTTTATCGGTTGAATATAATTCTACGTAATCGACTTTTTTGTACTTTAAAAAACACTAACATTGGATTTTACACAGTTCCATTCTTGCATTTTTGCACATTCAAAATCGTCAGGGTCTTTGTTTCTTTCTTACAAGCCGTAGGTTGTATTATATATGTATACATTCAATTGTAGGATGCTGCATCTCGAAGTGCAGCATGATCGTGTCACATATGATGATTGTCGGGGTCTTGATGTGTGGATGCTCACACACACGCACACACCCGCGCGCGCCAGGCGCCACACGCAGTAGCTTGGTAATCAGCATAGGAATGTTGCCAAGTGAAGACCAATAGTGTGACATCCAAATACCAGACACACACGCACAGTCACCCACACAACATGTGCATGTGCACCCACTGACAATGATTGTGCACATGTACTTTTTATAATGTGTCCATGTGCATGCTACATATGTGAGTTCCCCCTGTTTCAGTGTGTGGGTCATACCTTGTCACCAGCCCGCGCTTGCTTCTTTCATTCACTGGCATATCGATATGATTTGCCCACGACCGGCATATGCCATGCACCACTCGAAGTCTTTGTATGCATGCGTATTGTATACATACCAAAAGCCAGATATCTCGATGCGCGTATTCATGGTTGATGATTGTGTTCAGCCACGTATATATAATATGTACTGTATAAATGATTAATACATGTGGGCTGAGGGCGTACGGATGAAGGGTAACAAACGATCCGATATGCAAATGCATAAGTTGTGTGAGTGTGATGTGCAGATGAGACGCCTCTCAAGGCAGCAGCTGCAGGCGATTTGTGGAACAGTGCAACCACCGATGAGGATGTGACCGCACACACCACACAGTCAGCCTCAACAGCACTTGTTTGTGAAGATAGTGGTGCTGAATTGCTGACGGACCAAGGTATACGCCTGACGGCAGCACGGCATATATACATTGGTGGTGTATGTGTTGTTGGTATATAATTATATGATTATAGTTGTGTGCATGCCAATGTAGCGTTTGCGCGAATGCCTTTTCTGCAAAAACTTTTCAGATATGATATCTTGAGATCTGAGCGATTTAAGTATGTGCTTAAGTATGGTCAAGTATGGGAGAATATCAAGTTGTATCGAACATACCTTTTCCATCACATGACCAATTGAATTCTCGGAGTACCCAATATGTTTACATCGCTCAGGGCGATCTCTTCATCAAATAAAAATATTTTGAAAAGTTTTTGCAAAAAAGGCCTTCGCACAAACGCTACCTTGATGTTAGCTTTCCCTGATGTGGCCACAGATCCGATCATAAATCGCCATGATATGATCATAAATCGCCACAAGACACCCCAATATTGGTAGGTTCGTATGCGACATGTAGTAATGCCGAGGTGCATATTAGCCATTTGTAAATTAGGTTTGGCGTGTTGTGACCTTAACTTATGGCCCATAGCAAATCCCCATCGGTATAACTCACCATATGCTCACATCAAGTGGAAAAAAAACAAGAAAAAGCAGTTTTTTCAATTGATTTCCATACTTGAGCATTAATTTCGAAGATTTTGCTGTGTGTGATGGATATATTGGCCGATCACAGCCGCATCTCAACTTACCCCGGTCTTAACCAAGTCAAGTTGGAGCTATGCAAGCCATCTGCATGGCGGAGGATCAAATCAGGATGCATAATTGGGCTACTTTAGATGAGCCCGAGAGCAAGCTGAAACCATCTTCGATTAATGTTGGATATTTGGATATGGTGTGGATATATATATGAGTTGGTATATGCTATATGATGCGATGAATGATGACTTTAGGGAGTTTGTCAACTACTCTTCATGTAGATTGCCTTCCCAAGATGGACTAAGCCGCCCCCCCCCTCCCCAATAAAGCTTACGGGTGGGTAGCCCATCGTAACAGGTGGACCTTACAGTGGGTTGACCCACCATTGGTAGAATAGACATTATCATATCGTGTCATCTGGCATCATAATCGATCTACATGTTGTGTATCTGTACTATTGTAAATTGCCAATGCAGCCTTGTATGCCCCATTCGTGCCGGGAGAAGCGTCGCGTATTAAGTTGCGCTTCGTGTCTACTATCCATCGGAGGCCTCTGTATGTGTTTGGTACACACGGTAAGTGCGTTGTAGTTAACCAGGTTGATGTTTAATTCTAACATCATATGGTTGCGCTCGAGATGTATATACCACAATGCTGCTTATGATAAAAGTCAAGAAGCAAGTATGCAATGACGTGTGTTTGATCGCCAGCATGTTTAATAATTGTACAGTCTAGACATTATGTTTTGTCTTATTTTATTGTACAATCGCCTAACTTCGTACCCAAATGTGTATACTGCACCGTATTGCCACAGTCCTAGGTAGACTGACACACCTGAATACGCCGCAGGCGCCTTGCTAGGACGTGTATATGTGGTGCAGTATGACAATGATTGGTGGGTGCGCCGTCGGATGCAGCAGCAGCATCGTCATCCTCAGAAGGGCCAGCAACGGGCATTCCATCATCGGCAGACGCCACATCAGATCCTGCACAAGCAATGCCACCGCTGACGACAGCTGTGGATGTGGCAGTACTGCTCACAACCCTGCCAGCAACATATGAAGCGATGGCACCGGGAGAACCGGCGGACAAATCGGTTCCATCTGCTGCAATTTCCCCGGCGACCATATCAAACCTCGCTGCAGAAACAGAACCAGTCGTCTTGCAGATGCCGAAGCCAGAAATTGCAGATGACACAACAAGTGCATATGCACCAGTATCACCAGGGTCACCACCAGTAGAATCGGTATCGGCACAAGTTCTTGCAACACCAGAAGCAGACGCCGGCTTGAATGGAGGTGGCACCGAAGAAGCAGCACCAAAAAGTGAAGACATCCGAGCGCACACAGTAGAAGCGCCTCCACCAAGCTCACCGCCCACAACAGCAATCGATGCGCCATCGAACACACCGATTCCTGCGGACGATGCAGCAACCGCACCAGACATATGTGGACTCGCAGCGCCAACGCCGCCAGCAGCAACACCTGAATCAACAATTTCACGTGATGCTGAGGCTGTCAAATCTGCCGCGGATGACAACACAGCTGAAGCACTGTGGCAGCCAATGGTGGGGGCAGCAGTTTGTGGAAATAATGTGGAGCAATCATCGGAGACCGTGACCGTGGTGAAATGTGCGGGCGCCAGCCAAGAACTTGCAGAGCTTGCGGTTGACAGCACGCAGCCAGCATCAACTGTAGCAACACACAAAATAGCGGAAGGCCATACAGAAATATCGTCTATGCAGGTAATCGAAACGATAGATGATAGTTCACCTTTGACGTCTCCAAAAACTGAAGGTGCAACCACACAGACAGCGGCACATATGGAAATCGTGTTCGAAACAACTGAGACAAAGGACACCATCGACATGATTGAAGCTGGCAACTTTCCTCTGGCGGCGAAGTATCCGCAGTCTGCGAGCACTGCCAGCGTCGCGAGCAGCAGCTCTGCTCGGCTCGGCAGTCGTTATGTTGCCAAAAAGCCGACACTCTCCGCCGGTAGGTTGCTGATCTGTCATGTGATGATGTGATACTCATGCATAATTATTGATGCATAGCGTGTGCGGTACCCGATACGCACATAATATATTATTTGTATGGCATATGCGCACGGTATTCATCATATGAATTCCAGCATCAGCGATTAATGAATCGGCATCTATTCCATACACACACATGCTATGCTAGCCAACGGTAATGTGATTGCAGGGCATTGGTGATCATTGTGTGTGTGTGTGGATGTGCCCATCATCGTGTGATCATGTGTATGCATGTGTATGCATGTGTGTGCATGATGGTGTGTGTGGGAACTTGGTACAAAATCTAGTCATTTTTGTACACGATATTGTGGTCAAAAAACTTTCGTTTTCTTTTTGCATGAAAACCCCCAAAACACAGGGGGGGGGGGGAATTACCACGATGTCGTGGACAAACACGACGAGGTTATGTCGTGTCACCCGTGTGTGTGCATCTGTGTGTGCATGCCTGTACTGTACATGGTTGTTTCTTACCTCCTAGAAGCGCCAGAGAGGGAATTATTAGAGGATTTGATTGAGCGGTGCGTCTGCCTCTGGAGACCTCGTTTTTTTATAGTTTGGACCAGCAGGCAGACCCGGAGGTCAAGCCCGCACTGACCTCCTGTTAGAACTCCGGCAAGGAAATGAGAGGCCGCCGCAAAAGAGACAGCAGTTCAGCATGCATAGTGTGACACATTACACGACGTTTTGTTTCATGTATGGGTACAAGCCCGGTGTACATGTAAGTCGCGGTCCGTATAATATCGGATGCCTCTGTTGCTTGGTGCATGCCAGTCGCTTTGAAGTAAGCCAGAGTGTACTTAAAATGTATGGGTACAATATAGTGGATAAAAGAAAATCGACACATCAACACATGCACTTCATTCTCGTTGTACATATTTTCACACCATCCTTGCGATGCCAAAGTTTGCTCATGTGGTGCTCCTGTTTTTAATCCCAAAGCATCGTGATGATACAATATGGTGCATTCGTTTCCCCTTTCTGCAGAGACGAAACGGTGGAAAGTGAAGGAAAGTGAAATGAAACAGATCGATGCAGCAAAAGACTTCAAGGTGTGTTCACAAAGACTGGCCTGCACAAATTTGTGCCTGCCTTCACGATCTGGCTAGTGTATCATAGTTTTGACTCCTGGTCTACGACCACGCATTGTGCGATTTGTATCGTCCAACATACCGAATCAAATGATAATCACGCACCTCGTCGCGTTTGATTCTGGTTAATCAATTCACATCAACGCTGGCTTACCACAACGCACATACCGCGTGTACGGACCACAGAGGTTACATAGTAGATAATAGACAACTCAAAATATCAATAGATAGTAGGCACAGGCCGCGACATAATACACAACACTTCTACTGGCGTAAACGAGGCATACACGGTCGCATTGGCAATTCACAATAGTTAATATATTTCATAAATGGAAGTGACAAACAAATTCACTGTGCAAAACAGGATGATCCTCTCACATGCCGGGAAGAAAAATGCCCCGACAAGACTCGAACCTGACGAGTGTGACCTAGCGCTCGCTAGTGTGATTGCTACACCACTGAGCTACGGGAGCAACTTAATGCTCTAAAGACGTACACGTACTCAGTGCCATTGCTATACAGTGTTCAGAGACTCAACTGGCGTACATACATTATCACACATGTAATGTATCCACAAATAAGAGAACTTTCTGTGTCTGTGTGCAAGATGGGTTTTGGCTGCTTGGACATGCATGCAGGTGAAGATGTGTCGGCTCGGGGCACCATCAACATCAGAGCCGACTGAAGTACACCGAGTAAGGAAGCGCTTCAAAAAGTGGCCTCAGGTTATAATTATCACTTCACCCGGCAGGCCCAGATGGCGAGACACTGCTGCCAGTTACGAGCAGCGCGCCTCCAAAAAGTGCCCACAGTAGTATGAGCTGAATTTATATTATTTGCAGTCGCACTTCAATGTTATTGTATAAAAAGTGTATCAAACGTAGATCAGTAGGCGAAGGCAGCATTTGCAAGCACACCCCTAAGAATCTGTTCCAGATTTATTTGCATGCTGTGCCTGGTTGCTTTCACACTGCACTGTCCACAAATTTCAATCATACAGACATCCCACTGTTTTCTATCTGATTGGGTCCAAGTGGTGAGTGTGTCGTGCAGTTTCTGATCAGCCTGAGTGAGCATCTTCCTCATCCAGCCCTCGGAGATACGCCAGGTATGTGCACCGCCCAAGATACAGTGAGTTCGCACAGTCACGACGTTCCCCTTCAGACACGGATCACAGGGAATGCTAGGATGAAGTGGAATCCTGGGACACGTGGCAATCGAAGCCCGGCGGCAAACACTGTGAAAGAAAATACTGTGAGCCGAAAACCATATTTAGCAATCCCTACCATAAGCAAAACAGCGATTGAAATCAATAGGTGGAATGTGTCATTCTGAGTTACTTGCAATAAAAGGGTGACAAGAGAATGAGCACAGGCAGACGAATGTGCTTTGCATGTATTGAGATGCAGTACGATCGTAGCTGCTTTGACCCAATGAGGTACCACAATCATTGCCGGCATGTTGGCGAATGTGTTACGAGAAATCCATCTGCCCTATACGGCAGAGGGTTGACACACTCTACACTCTGCTCTCAAAAGTGTGTTGACACAGTGTCGTAACATCATGCCGCAAATCGTTCTGGATGATGAATTTTGATACACTATAATCATTAGTATGCGGATCTCTTTGCACACAAAAGTTTTCAGCTGGTATTTTCGCGATTTCCGTTGGTACAGTTGTATGTTTACACCGGTTCGCAAAAGTTGTGACCGCGGTTTGCACTCAAATTGTCGATTGGGCTCAAGGTGGGGTAACCCACCGTAAGAACGCCTTACGGTGGGTTAACCATAGCGTAGTTTGTTAACACCATATGCACATCGAATGGTCTCAAATATGGTCGATCGTATGTGATTTCACAACTAGACAATCATGTTTAGCTGGACAAAGCCGAATGGCATGTACTTGTGATCGGATATATCCGCGGTATCCATCCCAATATACCTCCGATGGCACGTTCGGTGCCGTGATCCCAAATGCACACAAACGTGGCCCGATCCACGATGCCAATGTGCGCATGGGTGTATTTCGTGAAGTTTGATCTATTTTTACCACCTTGAGTCAATACTTTGCGAGAAACATGCATATATATCCCCGTATAGACAAAATATCGTCATTTTTGCCCTTAAGTATGGGAAAACATTGAAATTGCAAAAGTTTTTTTTTGTTTTTTTTTCTTAAGTTACTTGTGTAGAGTGATATATTCGATTTGTTTGCCAGTCATCAACGCGCCACTATTGCGAGGTGGTCGACGCGGGGCTGAGTATTGAGGAGAAGGGGCTCGAAAGAGGTACCTCTCATGTTGCTGTGATTGAAGGAAGAGGCTTGAAGCACTTTTGGAGATTACAGTTGTGGGTTGGCATATTGAAGGGAGCGTGGCACGCCGGGCGAACCAGCAGAATATTTACGCACAGAGGAATTTTTATGTACATACTACCTTGCGACACGGTTGGCGATGCTTGTCGATGTTTATTCTGTCTGGTGGTGCTTTGAGGCCGCGCAGGCCCTTGTTTGCCGGGGATAGTTAGGGTTGCCATTTTGGTGCGCGGTGTCGCGCGTTCGTTCTTTCGACTCTCTAGACAACGTAGCGAACGCGACGCATTTTTTACTGCAGCTGGTGGGACGACGACGGCGCTGGTGCTTGGGAGACCTGGGGTGTACGACTGGATCTGGTGGTATGGACTGGTGCGTCGAGGACGTCAAGAGCACGAACGCTGTCCACTTCGGCAGTCTCGGGAGCATGCCGGTGGTGAAGCACGGTGTACTCCTGAAATTACTGAAGTGTTGTTGTTCCACTGCAGGTAATTAATTTGTGGCGTTTTTACCTACTTGTGATTTTGTTGGTCTTTTATTTTTCCGCTTCACCGCCGGCAATTCTCGGCTTCCCTTGACGTGACGGCTGGCGTCAACGCGATGCGCTGCGGTGAGGTGACGAAGGAATTGGAGTCCGCCAAATGAAGTAAGTATGCTACGTTTTCCTGGAATTTCTTGAGGCTCAACTGAGAATGCTGTGAAGCTGGCAGTATTCAAGGAGGACGAGCCGGGATTTGTGGAAGCACGAACGATCGACAGCGCGACTGAGGTGGCAGGCACACAGGAGGATCATAGTTAGCTAGTATGATCTGTGCCACGATTTGTGGTTGGTAGCACGTAAAAAAAAATACTTTTCACGAGTATGAATTGAAGTGAGCTAGAGTTACGGAGATCTCTGCTTTGTGATCAATCAGAACGTTGTTCCGATGTACAAAATTTAAACATAGCCAAGTATAAGAAACATTTGTTATGGGCCATAGTTCATGAAAATATTGTGATAGGTACATTCCGAATGTGATGGGCATGTTCAAAGTCTACCCAAAGATGCAATAATTGGGTAACCCACCGTAAGGATTTGAGGTGTTTTTTCGCTTGACCCCTTGGTATTAGCACGCATATTAGACGCATCTATACAGTATGTAAAGTACTTTTTTCAAGTCCACGCACTAATATAACCCCCAAGGTGTGTCGAAAAGCATGGGTTTGCCCAAGTTGGCACAATATGCTAGCTCTAACATGCGGTTTTCGAATGTCTCTTACGGTGGGTAAACCCACCGTAAGGTGCGCCCAATAGACAAAATATGGGGGAGGGGGGGAATCATGAAATGTATCTAGATGTCTGATGCATTGACTTTTATTCACAGCAGTCTCCAAACCAGGGTTCATATCACACAAAGATTGCAGAACTTGGGTATGATGCTTGGTAATAAGGGGAAGATATATGTGTCGTGCAGCTATCACGAGAGTATATGACATGCACGGCAAGCGCATCACAGAATTGTCGCAATTGCAACCGGATTCTGAGTACATGTAAGTTAAACGAGCCCCGTGTAGTTGCGATGTGTGATTACATACATGCCACCATACATGCCTCTGTATTACACATTGTGATCTCTTATACACGGTGTGGCAGAGAGTATACAAAAAATACATGCCACCATACTCACTCGTGCAATTACTTATACCCTAGTATACTCGGTCGCACCCTTCTTACCAGCGTTTTCTTCAGATCGCTATCTGAGAGTGTTGCCATCCAGTTCAGCAGGCGCATGTGTATGCATTGAAGCGTATTGATTGGTTGCCTCCCTCAAATCCATCAAACATATTGACTCACCCAAATTAGAGGCATTTTTCTGTTGGTGCGAATTTCTGACGGATTCAGAAATATAATGTGTACCCTTATTGGTGCCAGTGTCAACAACGGAGACAGAGTAAGCCCGTCTCCGATCGACGGGTTCCGTTTTTTGCCCGGATCCGTCTTCTCCGGCGGATTTTGTGAACCCTTGGATCCGTCTCCGATGGAGCCAAAAGTCATCCGGCTCCGACTGAGACGTAATGGATATGTTGTTGACACTGATTGGTGCCAAATGTTTGAGTGAGCATATGTACCAACAAAGCGCGAATAGGCCTGGACAGGGCTGGGGCGGACAAAGAGATAGTCTAGTGGTTATCAAAGCTGTACTTTTGAGACTTTCTCGGAAATGCGGAGGTTGCGGGTTCAGATCCTGCGGCCTGGGAACCTGCAGCATTTCACAAAGCGGCGATTCGCTGGGTGCCCGTGTCTGCCCACCGAGCCCAGAAAGTGCAAATAGCGCAAAAAAATGTTTTGGGTGATTATAGTTTTGTCCAGGGTGGCAGCATCGCATCGGCTTGTATTTATGAAGCGCGGATACGAGAGTTTTGATGAAGCCGTACATTTCCCTCTATTTTGGGCAGGACTGTTCCCCCTCGAAAGTAGTGGGACAGTCCAAAACATTGTATATGGCAAGTCTTGACCCTAAACAAATAAACTCAATGTACAAATCATAGTTGCAAAGTTATTAGTCTCATCCGTACGGTGTTGTATCCATACATTTGTATAATATCCCTAGATCGCTGTGGCACGCGGGGAGAAGAGGCCCTCCCGCGACCTCCATGCAGGCCAGGAACGCCCTAAGTAAGACAAGTGGCGGCAGGCTATGGTGCCAAGGATGAAGCGGACCACGAGGACGCCTTTAAATGCTACGATATTGGAGTCAGAACCACCCTGACTAAGGACCCCGGGGGAAGGGTCATGGTGCTGGACTCCAAAGGCGTAAGATCCAAAGCCAAAAAAGCCCTTTCGTATCTGCGGAATGCAGCCAGAGCCGGAGCAAGACTCACTGAGAGGGAGGCAACGGACTGTAGGAGGGCAATGAGGGGAATCCACGCGGATGGTTCCACAGCGGACAGGCTCATGACGGTGGGAGGAAGAAGTGGACCTGGACCCCGGCGCGAGGACCTCCCCAGGCACAGGACAGAAGGGGTCTTTTCGGATACCAGCGGCAGGGAGGTGTGGCTCAGCTCCATACAGGTGGAAACCCACAGCCTCTGCACAACAAACCTGGCCACGGTATCGATGCACCAGACAAAGCTCGCGGATGCCCTCAACGGAATCACGTTCGAGCAGTCAGACCAATACAACACGCAGATGCGCAACACGATGGAAAAAGTCTGTGCTGGGGGATTTTCCTTCGTCTTGACTTGTGACGGCAGCCACTGGAACGTGACCCTCTTCGGAAGGAACGAGGACTCCAGCGTCTCGGCCTACCTATACGACCCTATGGGGGGGGGAGACGAGCGCCTTTTGGCGGCGCTAAGGCAATGGGAAGGGCCGCCAGGCTGGTCGCCGACTGCCATGACGGTTGCCAACATGGTGCTCACACACCAACGAGACGGATACCAATGTGGCGTCTGGGTTTGCTACATGGTCGACAAATGGCAGGAATGGAACAGGTTTGCCACAGGGGCAACGTGGGATTCCTGGATCAGACTGCACGGACCCCCTGAAGCCAGCGAGGCAGCGACCTCCAAGGCGTACCGGGAGGCTATGCGAGGCCCGATCATGGCGCGCATAGGAAAACTGGAGCAACGAGAACGCCACCACGTGTTCCACGGAGAGGGGGACTCTCATGACCCGATCTCCTTTGAGGAAGGTGGCGATGAAACCCCGGTGGCCGGCGCGGGGCCAATGGTGACATACGAGGTGCAGGTCGGAGGGGATGACCCGAATATGCAGACCCAGGCCGAGGTGGTGCCAAGTATCTTCAGGCACACCCCCGAGGACCCGCGGGTCGGCACGAGAAGGACCAGGCCGCAGGGGCCTACAGGAGGGCCAGAAGGGGGGCCAGCGAAAAGAAGGCGGATTCAGCCCCACCAACGGCTGACACTACAAAGTCCCCCGGCCACGATGGAGAAAGAGGAGAACGGACCCAGGACGGCCCCCCCCGCACAAGGAACAACACCACGAGAGGCGACCCGCTCGCAGGCAGAGGTTCGCCTGGACGACGGCAAAGGCACGACGTGGAAGGGGACCGCGACGCAAGTCGAGACGCTGAGGGAATGGGTCCTCGCCCAAGTGGCCAAAGGAGACGTCAGGACGGGAGAGCTATTCCGACATGCAGGCGCAAGCGGATTCCCAAGAGATGCAGTGAGGCTAATGACCACGCACCTCGTAAGCAGCGAAAAGGTGGTTTGGGCAACACACCCTGCAGTAAACGACACCCGAAGTAGAAGCAGGTGGTGGAGGACACCATGGAACTCTCGGTCGGCACTGGCCCAATAGCTGCCCGTGACCCCGAAGCGCTCGCGAAAATGGGTGTGGAGCCCCGGACAGTCGGGGCGTCCGCGCACACCACGATCAGGACACACCGGGGAGGCAAGGAGTACCTGCTCGGGCCAGTGCACCCACAAGGGGAGGCATGGGTTACGGAAGACACCCTGCTGACCGGAGGGGTAGAGGGGATGGACCTGAGCCAGGCCGAGCAAGCGGCGGACTCGTTCCATAACAGGGAGAGGGAAGATCAACAAGCCCGACGCCCCACGGAACGGGAACCACTGTCGGGGACTCCTACGAAACACGCCCACTACTGGCCGGGGGTCACCAAGCTTAACATAGACACCGAGCCCTTCAACCCAGACTGGGACGTCGCACCCTCGGGCGGGTGCACGCTCACGACGGAGGAAGGCAGGCACCACGTGTTCGCACATGACGAACGTGGCAAGATGGTGGGTGCTCTCAAAGAAGAGGTACTCGACAGACTCTACGACAGATATGTGGCCGCAACGGGCACGGACAGCACGGACCAGATCCACACACAGGCGGGAGAGGAGCGAAGGCGATCCCTCGAGGAACGGGAGCCACAGCTGGGCACGGTTCACGGGTTCGCCACGGAGATAGTCCTCCTACTAAAAAGGTATTCCTGCGAAGAGGAGGAGGAGGTCAAGAAAACTGCACTGCAGAATCACTGGACGCTCCCTCCAGAAATTATGCAGGCGCTCCAGGAAGCCTTTGGAATCCAGGCAGAGGTATCCGTGTCGCCACTCAACGTTCACAGTCACACGGCAACATACTGCTCCAAGTTCGACAGGGACAAGATTTTCGGGTCCAAAGGGTCTGCGTGGGACACCCACTGGGGGGAGCTGGGTGCCTTTGAGTTCAACCCGGAATACACAGCGGCGGACCTGGACAGAGCTCTCCAGGAGGCTCTCATGTCCACCATGGCGAAAACCCCGGTACTGGGGGTAGGGATTTACCCGGCCTGGACGAGGACTCCAGCCAAGGCATACTGCAGAAGATATGGGGACACCAGAATACACGAGTTCCAAGTAATCCCAAGAAAAAGTTTCACGTTCCTCCCCCCATACCACTGGGGGGGCACCTCAGTATCAGGGGTCACGAAGAAGGACTACAGCAACTGGGGAGTGAGAATCCTAATTGTTGCCAACGTGGAGGGCTGGAAAAAATTCTGCCCGGACCCGGAAGGGGCAGCGGACGTTATTGCCTATCGGGAAAGCCCTGCAACGCAGCACGTACTGCACAGTCTGTAAATACCACACGCTGCGAAATCTCAGGCCGGCTAACCCGGAGATCCACACGATGGATGCAGTGTCCGACATGGCAGCGGCTAAAAACGCGATGGATACCGCCAGTCAGTATGACATGATCTTCGACCCCCACCCGATGCGGAAATGGGAAATTCCGAGCATGTCGCGCAGACAGGGGTGGGGGAGCGCGGGGAGCGAGGTTCCCAAGGAAGACCGCACCCCAGAGGCCGCAAGGGCCATGAGACAAACATGGCGGGACAGAGGGCTTACTGATATCACGATCACGGAGTACCATGCGGCGAACACTGCATGGCCTCTGGACAAGATCAAGGAAGATTCGAAGGTCAGATGGCTGAAAGCCATGGAACGCACTCCCATGCTCTTCAGCAGGAAAGACAGGGATAGAGGGCACGCAGAGGTGCGGGAGCGGTTCCCCACGTGCCCAATTAAGCGCAAAACCAGGATCTCCAGAACCCTCGGAGAAATCAGCAAAGCCTGGGACGCTACCTCGTTTCTTTATACAGATGGGTCGCGACTAGACCCGGAGGAAGAAGGGGGGTCACACAGGGTAGGGGCGGCTTACTGGGACCCCAGAGGGGACGAGAGCCCCAGAACCTGGAGAGGTACATGGACGACGGGTGGTCACCTCACTATCAACAGGGCGGAACTCCTGGCGATCCACGCGACACTCAGAGCCAGGGAGTGCTCAACGCCAAACACGATAGCAATCTGCACGGACAGCCTCTGCAGTATGTACCAAATTCTCAACATGCTGTCGAGACCCCACACGATGGAATGCCATAGGCACAGGGACCTGCTTTAGGATATCCTCTCCCTGGTCGAATAGCATAACAGTAGAGGGACGGAAGTCTTGCTCAGAAAAGTTATGGGCCCTGCGTCAGTCCCCCGCGCCGCTCGGCAAGAAATGCCTTGCCCCCCAGGAGCCTTATTTGTGGGCCCTGCGTCAGTCCCCCGCGCCGCTCGGCAAAGCTGCCATGCCCCGCCGGAGCCTCCGTGGGCCCTGCGTCAGTCCCCCGCGCTGCTCGCGGCAGAGCTGCCGTGCCCCGCCGGAACCTCCGTGGGCCTTGCGTCAGTCCCCCGCGCCGCTCGGCAGCGCTGCCTTGCCCCCCCAAGAGACTCCGTGGGCCCTGCGTCAGTCCCCCGCGCCGTTGCAGAGCTGCTATGCTGCTTTCATTGCCCCGCCGGAGCCTCCGTGGCCCCTGCGTCAATCCCCCGCGCCGCTCGGCAGAGCTGTGCCATAGCACCCGCGCACTCAAAATGGCCTGTTCAGGCCTGTTCAGGCCCGAGCAGCGATTTTCGCCCCGCGAGCACCCAAATGAAATTTTCTCATTATTTCTTCGACAACGTTTTAGTGAGGTCCCCAAAAGATCCCACGACGAACTTCAAACACGCGACCCCGATCTTATATCCAATTCCTCTAGCACCCGCGCACTCAAAATGGCCTGTCCAGGCCCCGGAAACAGCGATTTTCGCCCCCGGCGAGCACCCAAATGAAATTTTCTCATTATTTCTTCGACAACGTTTTTAGTGAGGGTCCCCAAAAGATCCCACGAACTTCAAACACGCGACCCCGATCTTATATCCAATTCCTCTAGCACCCGCGCACTCAAAATGGCCTGTCCAGGCCCCAGAAACAGTCATTTTTGCCCCCGGCGAGCACCCAAATATTTTTTTCTCATTATTTCGTCGACAAAGTGTTTAGTGAGGGTCCCCAAAAGATCCCACGAACTTCAAACACGCGATCCCGATCTTATATCCAAATCCTCTAGCACCCGCGCACTCAAAATCGCCTGTCCAGGCCCGTTTAGGCCCCGGAAACAACGATTTTCGCCCCTATGTGTTACAGTATTACACGTGTATCTTCTGAGCTTAATGTGAAAAAAACAGGTTTTGGGGAACCTTGTTTTCCGTAAATTCCACCATCAAGCGAGTGCTGCTAGAGATTGGGGTGATGAATACGATTACAATGTGTGTGTGTGTGTGTGTGTGCGAGTGAATCTGCTGTGTGAGTGATAAGAGAGAGAGAGAGTGTGTGTGTGTGGGTAAGTGGGTGGGGGGTGTCATGTCATTTTTTTGCAGGTGTTCTGGCCACTTAAGATTCAAAGATGTGAAAGCAAAACAAAATAAGTAGGCAGGGCAGTGTATCACTCTTCATGATCATGCAAGTTCACTTGCGAGATCACTTGCTTGTTAGATTTGTTCAATACCACATTCTCCACTCCACTAATACTATTTGACCGCCTCTTAAAATCAATAACATGATGTGCAAGACACACACATAATCTCCATTCGTCCTGGGATACTCTTCTCCAGAAGAGTATGTTACCCCCTCGCGATGTGCGATGCGCTACGATGTCTAGGTTGAGTTTCAAGATCACGCACGCGGGCAAAATATGGCCCATGGGATACTCTAAGACATAGCATCCACCAAGGCCTTGTTGCAGCGCGCGAGCAAAGTCTGGGGGCGAAATGCAACGAAAATTGCGCTTAAATTTCCAAGTTTTGCACATGTGGCGCGGAGAGGTTTGAAAGGTTTGCATCAAAACACGGCAATATGCCATATACCCATGGATGTGGCATATCACACTTAACTATACACACACAAATGGATAAAATACCTTCATATGAAGACTTTTGTGGGCCTGTGGGGCCTCATTCAGCATGGCTATTTTCGTACTCTTCTGTAGAAGAGTAGCCTTTTTTGAGGCCATCGTTTTAGTGTGCCGTGTTCTCAGTGGCCATACACGTAGATAACCCATCAGTAAGGTCATGCAAACTTACGAGTGATATGTTGATATCATGTACTTATGATTTTAGCTTGATTTCGAGTCATCTACAATCTTGCATAAGGATATACCATTCATGGAAAATAGTGGTGTGCGTGCCCATGAAATTGTGTGAAGGCTCAACCAAGGTTCGCGTGTGTGCTATTCAACCTAACGAGCTTTAAACCTCACTTCAAGTCTCCAATGCATGTTTCACATGATTATTAATGTCCAATGAAAGGCCCTAAATGCATTATATTCAATTGAGTGCAGGTTTCAAGTGCCTACTATGCTTTGGAAGCCAAGAGATTCCTACTCTTCTCCAGAAGAGTAACACTTTTGATGTAGTACCAAGTAGGCACTAACATCAACATACACGGTAAATATGCACCGCATGCCGCCGTCGTGCACCCTAGACAGAATTCGTACGTTTCGAGGGCATTTTACCATCGAATGAATACCCTCCGCCGGCAATTTTGAAATAACACATACGTTTACCGACCATTCACCGGATCATCCGGTGAGTGACCGGTGAAGCAAAAATCTTGCCGGAAATTTCTAGCAAAAGCCTCAAAACCCTGGCATACCTCTGCTCCTTATGATTTGGAACCGGACCAAATTACCTTACTTACCTTAGTCAATCAGCAGCAGCAGCAGCAGCAGCAAAGCTCGAATCCCAACGGGCGACGCAGTCGAATTTTCGATCTCACGATCGCCAGACGCCAACGATGACAGTGCCACTACAGTCGCGTACATTTATCGCGACGCCACCCACGCGTTATGGCATGGCATGCTGGGAAGCAAAAAAAAGCAAAGCACTGTCGCGCACATGATCCTGCGGTCAGATAGTGTAATGGCGATATCCATGTTAACATCGCATGGTAATTAATCGCGCTGTTCAAAAAGATCGACGCCTAGTGGAGATCGCATATTTGTGATCGGCAGCGCCTAGTACTTACTTAATCAGCAGCAGCAGCAGCAGCAAAGCGCGAATCCCAACGGGCGACACAGACGAACTTCCGATCTCACGATCGCCAGACGCTAACGATGACAGTGCCACTGCAGTCGCGTACATTTATCGCGACGCCACCCTCGCGTTGTGGTATGGCATGTTGGGATGCAAAAAGCGAAGTATTGTCGCGCACATGATCCTACGGTCAGATGGCCTAGTGGAGATGTGCCCGGAGGCACAGCGTGAGCCGATATGCCTATGCGTCTGTATGTGTGTCATCGGGAGTAATCTGGGATTGGCACGATGACAGTGAAATTGGGCTTGAAATCACGATGAGAATGAGTACCAGATGTCCGGGGTATGATAGTATGACACTATGACACTATGACAGTATGACACTATGACACCATAGTAGTAATATTACAGTACTGTGGGGGGTGTCATCGTGGCACCCAGTCAGACCCTCGAAGAATGGTCAGATTCGCATCGGGGTCGGAAAGACAATGAAATCGAATATCAGATGTTAGGGCTATGACAGTATGACAGTATGACACTATGACAGTACAGTAGTATGACAATACTGTGTGGCAGTCATCGTGTCAGTCTGTCGACATAGCATCTGAATCGAGAATGACGAATCGGAATTAGAAATGAGATCGGATCGGGAATTGAACGTTGAGCCGAAGTGTGACATCGGCTGCCGAGTGGTTGACCCTGCAACCTGAGTGACGAGTGAATAAGTGGAGCACTTGAGAAGTGTTCAGCCTTCAGAACTCGGAACCGAATTATCGTTTGTACCTCAATCTGGCCCTGATCCAGTATATTATAAAATCCGAATGGTGTACCTTTGCACGTTCAATCAAAAACATATTTCCGAGCATCTGTCGTAGTGCCCCAGGCACAATTGGTATCAATGAGCGTTACTTGAACACCTCCGCGCGTTCAACCACGGCGTTACCGTAACTTCCGTTATACTACGGGGGGAGACTCGTACTTTTGGGAAACTTTGCGCAACTTTTACGTCAGAAAAGCCATTTTTTTTCAAAGAAGGAATCCATATACTGCTCCCAAAAGTCACACAACATCAGTATAACGTTCCCTTAACAGTGGGGGCCCAACCAGGCTCAGAAAAGTCAAGATTGGTTTTCCGATCTTAAACTCCAAGTCTGCCCCAGGCTACAAACAACCGTCAGGGAGCACCCTAAAGGGTTTCCCCGGTTTATAGTAGCCAGGAAAACCTCATAACTCACTTTCTAGAGCCTTAAAAAGGCGAAAAACGGCCAAAAACATCCCAAAATAGCCGTTTTAGCCCGTTTTCAGCCTACCCCAAAACCTTCGACAGTAGCCCCCACCACCAAAAACTCCTTCCCCAGACCCCATAGGACAGCCTAGAACCCCTCAATACCGCCCTCACGGCCATCGGCAGTGGAGAAAGCCCCTCCAAATAGCGCTTTCAGCAGCCTCTGGACAGCTTCTCTAGCACCTTCTGGTACCCTCCAGCAGTACCTTGACTGGAGCATTTTGGGACATACGGAGCACAGCTATCGTCTGGAGCCTTACTGAGCCCCTGGGTTGGACCTGACACACCTCCTTTCGCAGTTGCTTGACTCTTGCCCGCGCACCTTAGCACTCAAAAATCGTGTCGCGGAGCCCTGGCGAAATTTTGAATTCGCTGGTACATGTCAGTTCCTCCACAAGAATACAGGAGAGCGTGGTGGAAGCAGGGGCCTCTGAAGTGGGTATTTCCTCCAGATCCTACCTACCCACCAGCAGGCGCTTTCGACCAGAGCGGCCCTCCTTCCCCCTCTTCCTCTGACGACGAAGTGGAGGACAACAACTGAGCGCCTGGACAGAGTCACACTGGCTATTCCACCAGCACACTACGACCGCGAGTGGCATCAGCAGGGGAACTACTTCTTCAATTACCCGGCTGACCAAGATCTAGCAATCTATCCCGCGCTTCCTGGTGCATTTCCAATAGCTGTGATCGACGGCGTTCCCCCATCGCCAGACATTAGTCCTCCTCCTTCTCCTCCTCCTTCGCCCCCAAAAAGCGACATCGAAGAGTAGATAAAAGGCGAGCAGACTCCACCCTCTGCTCACCTGTGGCTTTTGCCACACCCAACTCTCGATTTGATCAGCTCTACAGTCAGCAAGAGGCGCACTCAAGACCGTCCTCCCCGTGTTGTTTCTTTCGCGAACCCATCTCCTCGTACCCCCTTCTTCAGGCGCACCCCCTCCTCGAGCCGCCCAGCACTCGCCATGCTGGAAAATGGGCCCACCACTACCGCTGCCGCGGCAGTTACCCCATTGCCACCACCACCTGGTCTCTCCCGCCCTGACGCTCCGAAGGTCCGCCGGTGCTTCGCCTGCGGCTCCGCGGAGCACATCGTCCGTAACTGCACGGATGAGACCAAGCTCAAGGAGTGGAGGGCCAATGCCCCTGCCCGATTGGCAAATTCTCCTGGGTTCGTGGCCGCCGTCGTCTGGGCCATCGAGCAGCAGGAGGACATCTCCTCGGTGGACGGCGTCCCAGAGGAGTTCTCCGAGGAGGTCTCGGCACTTGCTACCTGTGAGGATGAGCAGAGCTACCAGACTCTGGCGGCTCTCGCTGGCATCGAGCTTGTGGAGGGTGACGGCCTTCCCCCGGTTGAGGACGACGAATGACTGGCCGGCGACCAGTCCCTGACCCTGCCCTTCGGGGAAGTGAGGTCATACCCTGATGATCAGACCCTCTCCGCCCTGGAGAAGCGGTCAGAGCCAGTGGAACCCCGACGCGCACGAGGACGTAGAGATCCTTGGGGCCATCGACCTCATCCCAAGAGCGTGGCCTTCACCTCTGGAACCCGCTTGCGACGCACCTACCGCTCAGCTGGTGCCCCATCGCTGCCGAGGGATGACCTGACCAGCCACCCCCTTGCAGAAAGCGCCCCTTTCGACGAGCCGTCTCTACCTCTCGATGATGGCCCTGCTTACATTTAGGCAAGGATCGAGGGTCGGAGGGGGCGGCGAGTCCCCCGGCACAGACCCCCCATTATGGGCAGCAACCTTGGAGAGCCCCGCGATCTTCGCCCCCAACCACGTGCTGTCCTACCATTACCCAATTATCAGTCCAACCTTGCGGACCCGCGAAAGAGGCTAACTGCGTGGCACTGGAAGAGGGAACTGTACTCCCTCCCTCTCGTGGTTGCCATGCAAAAGGTTCGCAGAGCTTTACGTAAATCCCCGGAGGCTGCCAAAGCCCTGGTGGATAAGATGTGGGAGCGCACCCGTAGCCGCATACGCTCTGGGAGTCGATCGCCAAAGGAGCACGTGAACCACGCCAACCAGCTGGCGGAGAGAATACGCATTGCCCGCGAGCCTCAAATTCGCAGGGAGGGCCATCAGCGCATAGCATTGTGGCACCTCCTCTCACACGACGGCCGCCAGCAAGTCCTCGAGTCCCCTAGCGCCAGTTCCTCCGACCTCTACGCGGCTTGGAGGGAGCTGTCGCCCGCCGAGCAGCTGGAGGCGATCGCCACTTCGAGCCCAGACTCTTCCCCCGGTAACAGGCTGTGGGAAAAGGAGGGCGTGCGAAGAGCAGCAGTGAGATCTTCGGCATCTCTCTGCACCCTGGACACTGAAGTGGGCACGATACCCGGGACAGCGGGAGACGTGGGCCTACCTGGTGCCTGGTGCAGTCTACACGCAGTACACCAGTACAAGATGAGGAAGCTGGGTCCCGGCCCCTTGGGAGCATCCCCTCCGTCATCCCCGCTGGTCGAGCCCACGACAGAGACGACATCTTCGCACCATGACAACGCGCCGACTACCCCGGGAGGAAACCTTGAAGGTTCATCCGACCGCGCACGATCTTCGCCTGAAGTGGCAGAGGAAACCTCTACATCCAGCTCGCTTTGCTTCACCCAGCAGATGACCACCGTCAGGACGCACGAAGCAGAAGAAGCGCCTTCCCGTCTAGACAGCCACCCCATCGCTGAAGACCCCGAGGTGATGGAGGAGGAGCCCTCAGTCGATTTGCTCTGCTACACCCAACAGATGGCAGCAACTGGGACCCCTGAGGCGAGAACTGATCACCAGAGCTCCCACCAACTCGCCCACAACTTCCCCACTAGCAGCCCTCAGCATGACGAGGATCCCCTCACCCATAGCAGTCTCACCAACAGTGTCGCTACCCATGTGAGCCCCACAGCAAGCGGCACTACCCACGTGAGCCCCGCAGTAAGCGGCACTACTCATGTAAGCCCTACCACCAGCGGCACCACTCACGTGAGCCCCACTACCAGCAGCACCACCCATGTGAGCCCTACCACCAGCGACACCACCCATGTCAGCCCCACCTCGAGCGAATGCACCTCTACAGCGGGTACCCTGTCGACGGCGAGTGTAGACAACCTCGTCAGCCACCCGACTGAAGATGTTGACTTGCTGGATGAGGAGTTCTACGCCGCGTGTAGGCAAACGTTGGAGGAATGCCGCGAGGCCTCGGACAACCTTCTCCCCAACCTTAAGTGCAAAAGCATACGCACGGATGGGGGAGTTCAGTGGAAGACCGACATTGAGGGTACTCTCGCAGCGGCGCATGACGAAGAAGGACCGCTGCTGCTGGTGTTCTATGCAACCCTCAGAGGGCACACGGTCAAGGTGCTGATCGACTCGGGGGCCTCTGACAACTTCATCTCGGAGCAGAGCGCCAAGCGATGTGGCCTCACGACACGGGCTGGCTCCGAGATGCGAGTCACCTTAGCGGATGGATCTGTAAAGATCACTGGCGCCACCGCGTACGCCAAGTTTAACACGCACACCACTACGGGCACCTATACGGAGAACGCCCTTGCCCTTCGAATCCTACCTCTGGGCATACAAGTGGATGTTATCCTTGGCGGAAGGTGGTTGCGCAGTCACTCTCCTGTCACTCTGGGCTATGAAGGGAATGGTTCCGTCTCCTTCCTCAGGAAGTCCCGCAAGATCGGAGATCGCGTCACCATCACAGGCTGCTCTCCTGGGAAAGCATCTGGAGACAAGTCTCCAAAGGGCACGGCTTGTGCGGGATTAGTGGACGAGGTGTTCCTGACCCCCGCCAAGTTGAAGAAGTACTTGGTGTACGCGGAGACGCAGAAGCTGCGCGGCAACGATGACCCGGGGATACAACCCGCCTGGCTCATGATGGCCGAGAAGTCCCACGGTGATACGACTTCTGCCTTTGCAGCCACGGCTATCGACTCTGAGGACGCCGAACCTCCTGCGGATACTGAAGACGCAGAAGTGGGCCCCGAGTGGACCCTCAAATTTCAGGACTTCTGGGGTGAGGAGTACAAGAAGGAGATGACGACTGCTCTACCAAACATTGATGGACTCAGACATGATCCCCAAGATGAGGCCAACATCAACCTGGACCCTGAGCTGAGCAAGAAGGGGCCGCCCTGCCAGCGCATCTACAAGAAGTCAGCAGAGGAACTCCGCCAACTTCGAGAGCGCGTCGAGACCTTGATGTCCAAGGGCTACATCCGACCCTCGTCCAGCCCTTATGCAGCTCCCTGCCTGATGGTCCCCAAACCAGGGAACCCCAAGGAGCTGCGACTGGTGATCGATTACCGGCTTCTCAACCGCCAGACAGTGAAGGACAAGTACCCCCTTCCAGACATCCAGATGATGTTCGACGAGATGCAGGGTGCGAAGTTCTTCTCCTCATTCGACGCGGTGGATGGCTTCTGGCAAGTCCCGATGGCTCCAGGAGACGTCGAGAAGACCGCCTTCACCACCCAGATGGGGTCATATGAGTGGTTGGTCATGCCACAGGGACTGCAGAACTCGCCATCTCAGTACCAGCGACGAATGCAGCGGGCTCTGGGTCATCTCCCCTTTGTCCGGATCTTCATTGATGACGTGGTCGTTTTCAGCAACACCGCCGCAGAGCACTACGAACACGTCAAGCAGTTGCTCCTGACGTGCAGGGAGAAGGGCGTCTTCCTCAAGAGGTCCAAGTGTCAACTGTTGAAGAAATCCTTGCGGTTCCTTGGTCACTGCATTTCCGCGGATGGCTGCAGACCCCAACACGACAAGGTGGCCGCAGTGAGAGACTGGCCAGAGCTGGAGACGGTTACCCACGTCAGGCAATTCCTGGGCTTGGCGGGGTATTACCGCAGATTCATTCACTGCTTCTCCGAGATCGCTCAGCCCCTCACCCGGCTAACCAAATCGGACGTACCCTGGGAGTGGGGTCCCATGCAGCAGTGGGCCTTCGAGGAACTGAAGAAGGCCCTCACCTCAGCACCAGTTCTCGCCTTACCCAACATTAAGGGTGCTGCAGACGGCACAACACCTTTCGTGGTGCAGACGGACGCCAGCGGCATCGCCCTTGGGGGAGTACTGATGCAAGACAACGGAGATGGTCTCGGCCTGCGCGTGATAGCATACGAGAGCCGCCAGTTCTCAGCTGCCGAGCAGAACTACCACACTGGCGAGCGAGAACTAGGCGCCTTGCACCACTGTACCACCGTCACCTGGCGGCATTACCTCATCTTCACCAACTTCCGCATCCAGGGCGATCACCGCCCCCTTGAATGGCTGATGGAACCTGGAAGAGAGCTCAGCCGCAGACAGGCGCGCTGGTACATGGATCTGGTGGAGGTGGGAGTCCCGCGCATAGAGTACATCAAAGGGGCACTACTGCTGGTACCGGACGCCTTGTCCAGAAGACCTGACTTCAAGGACAAGGACGTTCGTGAGGGGTTGAAGGAAGCAGGAGTGATCGACCCCACCTCAGACCTACCGAAGGACCCTCTGGCATCGTTGGAGTCTGAATGCTTCACCAGTTCACCACCCGCGGCTCATCCCCGATGGGCCCAGACGGTTGACTCTTGGCTTTCAGCAGTGGAAACCCTCTCCGTGGCGGAGCAGGCCATGGACCTGGGGGAGACCATCGCTCTCGTTAATCCGAAGCTCTATGAGGGGGCGAAGGGAGATGGCCTCGACTTCGACATGCCTGACTCGCCTGAAGTCAAAAGCGCGAAGCCGACAGAAACTCCACGCGAACCCCCTGACCGAGCTCCACCTCAGATAAGGATAACGAGGAGTATGTCACGGGCTGGGAAAGCTTCTACGACCCCAGCACCTCCACAGTCAGTGTCACTGAAGACGCGAGCGCCCACATCACGAGCTGATACACCGGCGGCGCCCACTGACAAGCCGCCAACGAGCTCACCACACCCACAGAAGACGCCCCAGCAGTCAGTTTCACCCTCGATCCTTCCCCCACAAAAGCGACAAGCTCGTCCCCCAGAGGACTCGCAGAATTGGCGTGTTCGCGCAGAGTACTCCTCGAAGTACGCCGAGAAGTTTGGACCCTTCGACGTGGACGCCTGTTGTGACCTTGGCGGCCGCAACAGACAGGCGGATCGATTTTGGACAAACCGCCTTTCTGAGAAATGGAGGGGTCTTCGGGTTTGGTGCAACCCTCCATATAACTCCAAACACATCACTGTGGAGGCGATTCTGAACAAGTACATCGCAGAATGGAAGGCGGACCCGGAGAACACTTCTGCGGTCTTTGTCCTGCCAGATCACCAGTCCAAGCTCCCCGCGTGGCGTAAGCTATTCAGGAAGGCCAATATGCAGATCGTGGAGGTCGTCCCTACTCACGACGACAAGGGCGAGCCTAATCAGTTCTTCGAGAACCCAGATGGGAAGGCTTTCGACCTTCGCTGGCCTGTATTGATAGTGCACGCCCCTCCTGCCAAACCGCAGCCAGCACGCGTGAGACATCCGCGAACGACTCCCGCTGTGATAAGGACGGGTGAGGCGGCAGACTTCAGAGACACGATCTCCCAGCAGTCAGACTCGAAGTTCCTGCGTGCGCTGAAAGCAGAGTACACCCGAGAGGGGTCACTCCGTTCACTGCGGGAGAAGGTAAAGGCAGCGCCGCACCAATGCCTACAGGACTTCAGGCTGGTGGGTGAGGTAGTTTGGAGAACCGCAGCAGGAAGGTATCAGTTGGTGCTGGGGGAGGATTCTCCGCTTCGGGAGGTGGTGATTCGTCATGCCCACGAGTCATTGTCCTCAGGTCACACTGGGAGAGACAAAACCTTGGAAAGAGTGCTGCGACGCTTTTATTGGCGTGGTGCTGCAGAGGACGTAGGCACCTGGGTAGCATCCTGCGCAGTGTGCCAATCTGCGAGACCACGGGGAACTTACCCGGATGGGCTGCTGAATCCTCACAGCATCCCGAACAGACCATGGCAAGATGTCGCAGTGGACTTCGTCACCGGCTTGCCAGTATCAGAGAGAGGTAATGACGCCTTCGTGGCCTTCACGTGCAAGCTGACGAAGATGGTCCACGTCGTACCAATGAACTTCGGAGACAGCTCTGCAGCTGTAGTGGCCAGGATCTACTTTGACTCGGTGTGGCGCTTGCATGGCGCGCCTATGAAGATCGTCTCTGACCGTGATCCGCGGTTTCAGGATGCCTTCTGGCAGGAGCTCATGAGACTAATGGGTGTAAAAGTGGCTCGCACCACGCCGTACAACCCTCGGTCTGACGGCCAGGCAGAACACAGCAATAGAGTTATTGAGGACATGCTCAGGTCCTTCGTAGACGCCAATGTGGAGGACTGGGACTTGTACACCACTAACGTGGAGTTCGCAATCAATGACTCCAGAAGTGAATCTACTGGCTTCACACCATTTGAGCTGGTGTTTGGGTTCTCGCCGCTGTCACAGTTGGACCTTTTCCTGGAGGCCGCGCAGTCCACCGCTGGACGACGAACAGGGGGAGTAGGTACCGCACACGAAGTGGCCGCGAAATTTTCGTCGCAGCTGCGGGACGCCAGACAGCGGTTGGAGCTGGCTCAACAGCGACAGCGCGAGCAGTTTGATCGCAGGCACGGACAGCGGGAGTATGCTGTTGGAGATCTGGTCTGGATAGAAGCGAAACACCTTACAGAGAAGGTGATGGATCGCTCCATCTGTAGGAAGTTGACCAAACGCTGGCATGGACCAGTCCCTGTGACCGAACGCTTCTTCAGTGATATGCAGATGACCATGCCAGAGGCCGACAGGGGAGCCCCAGTAGCCTACCGCCTACGCCTCCCTCCTCACTGGCGGATACATGACGTGTTCGCTCAACACCGCCTCAAGCCGTACACCAGCGGTCAAGACGCTTTCGCCGCGCGTGATCACCTGGCAGTACCTGAAGAGGTGGTAGTGGACGGTCAGAAGGAAGCACATGTTGAGCGCATCCTTGCACGCCGAGTACGGTCTGTTCGAGGAAAAGAGGTGGAAGAATGGAAAGTTCGCTGGACTGGCTACTCCAAAGCTCATGACCAATGGAGGACGCGTGACAAACTCGAACGCGGAGGTCCACTTCAACAGCTTCGTGAATTCGAACAAGCGAGGCTGCGCATGGAAGCACAAGTTCGCGACGAAGCCACTCGGCGACGTGAGCAACGCGGCCGTCACTCTGCTCAAGCTGGGATGACACTGGCTCACCTCATCACCAATCCCTGCGATGAGCTGGACCAGCTCGAACAGATGGAACATGATACCCCTCTGCCGTGGGAACGTCAAGAACGCACGGAATTGGCACTGGTGACAGAGCTACTGGCGATCCAGACGGAAGCAACCCGCATGCCCAGAATTCTTGTACTTTTCAGTGGCACCGGATCGGTAGAAAGAGAATTCCTAAATTGCTTCCCCTCCGCTTCAGTGGTGACCCTCGACTCCGAACACATCTATGACCAAAATCAGTGAAAATGGGTAAAATCCCATTGCGGGAGATTTCAAAATTGAAATTTGGACTCCATTTTTTCACGGAATATCATTTTATACCTATTAAGGTACCTGAAAAATATTATGTGCACAATCGTATCTCATGTAACACCCTAGAAATCTTGTGTGTAACACCTAGGGGTGTACATAGTGGCTGTAACTAAATGCGTGAAAAACTCACACGCATGATTTCAAAATGAAAAATTGGGTTTGATTTTTTTCGCTACTCCAATTATTCAGCTATTGATAAATATGCCCAAAATATTACAGCACTTGTAACACCCTACAACACCCTGAAAATCACGTGTACGTTACCGGGTGTAACATACCTCCTAAATACCACGTGATATACAGTGACATATTAAATGCAATTTTGCTTCAATTTCTTCAAAAAAAATGTTCACACTGCTTTAATTTGACATGATTTAATGTTACCGATATTAAGTAACACCCTAATGTCACTGTAAGTGATAAGGTTCACTGTAACCTTATACACCCTGAAATGCCGCTATATAATAGCAAAAACTCTGTGTTTGGCATTTATGTCATGCTGAAATCAGCACAGTTATGACAATATATCAGGCAACAACCCAAAAACTGTAGGGCAACAACCCAAGGACTGTATGGCAGCAACCCTAGAACTGTATAAGCTGCTTCCTATAAGGACAGCATGCTACATTACGAGGTATTAAGGCACTTGGCAACTGCCTGTGGAGTTCACACTTCCTTGAGGGGGGAAGAAGGTGGAACCATATATATATTTCACCTCATTACATCAATGTACAGAAATAATACATGTACAATATATAGATATATATATATATAAGGCCTTCAAAGACAGGGCGAAGACAGCATGACACCTTTAACAGTGGTGTCATATCAGAATCAAAGACAGCTCCAAGAAATTCAAAGACACTCTGAAGACGTCATGTGGGACGGTGTGTCACATCATGACACAATGATAGTACAGTAGACCGTAGTACCCCACCTACTGTGCGGTACTTGAACCTTGTTATCTACGATAAGTCACAGAGTAAGACGAGTTTGTTTGCGACCGTTGTATTCTAGGTTTTACAAGCCCTTCTTGAGTATATATTGTGTTGGATGCGGATATATTAAGATGTATGGATGCGGATACTGTAATGACCGACCTCCGAGAATCATTTGTTAACTCGCCCGAAAGTGCGAGACTCATTTTCGAAGCTGCAAACGCCACAAAAGTGAGTGACGCTGTGACGCATTTCCATTTACTTTGATGGTTCTTTTTTGTACTTTTATGCCCATGTTTGTAGAAACGCAATAGCTGGGAGTATTCTTTAGCCTCAGACATGGCCGGACATCGCCAGACATGGCCCAGACATGGCGCGTAGCGAAAGCTGATTATCGATTTTTCACAACGAACTTTTCCGAGAATCTTAACTTAAAAGCAATCGCTTCCCTTCTTGGTAGTGCGTTAGTGTTAGAAAGTTGCATAACCCGCACAAAGTTTACACTGAAGAGTTCAAAGCCAAAGGTGGTCTGCGCGGTTGGCTTGGGTTGCTGTCTACATCAACAGATCAAGCCCCAACCGTTGCTGCATCGGAGCGGTGTGATCCGCAGGTGAACTGACCGAAACTATTTGTAACGCGCTTTAACCTTAACACTACTTGCGTTCACATATGGCATGGCCAAAAGAATTTCAGCATCGTGTGTTGCAGGGTTCATATGACGCAACCTGTGGAACTACGCCACAGTCGACCCAAGAGCCAGCTTCTGTAGTCCCTAAAAAGGTCAGCAACTCAAAATTACTAGATTCCAAATATAATATATCAACGCATTTCTAGTTCTCTGCCTCGCAACACTCACAACTGCGTGTATGTCCTTTGTGATGCAGAGTTCACTGCAACTGGTGCCGTCGGCGACCCATGTATCTCAGGCTTTTGAGATCTCAGCACCCAAAGCTACTCTTGACCCACAACTAAAGGTGAGCGCTCCTTATAGTTGAATATGTATAAAGCATCGCACCGCATAGATATACTGATATGCATAAGCACATGCATTAGCACACACTTTGTGCTCACCGCAACAACTCGCACAGCACGTCCCACGTGATAGGGGCGGCAGCCTGACCGGTTCGCCACCGGTCAGCTCAGGTTGAATCCCTGACCGCCTCGAGGTGGGCGCACTCTCGGCAGTGCCCAGCCGAGTGTGCGCCCAAAGCCATATTCAAAGCATCCCACCATAAGCATACGCACAAGCACACACATTGTGCTCACTACAGCATCTCGCACATACGCATAAGCATACACTATATTTCCGTTGCAGTATCTCGCACAACACGTCCCAGGTGATTGGGGCGGCAGCCTGACCGGTTCGCCACCGGTCAGCTCAGGTTGAATCCCTGACCGCCTCGAGGTGGGCGCACTCTCGGCAGTGCCCAGCCGAGTGTGCGCCCAAAGCCATATTCAAAGCATCCCACCATAAGCATACGCACAAGCACACACATTGTGCTCACTACAGCATCTCGCACATACGCATAAGCATACACTGTATTTCCGTTGCAGTATCTCGCACGGCACGTCTCACGTGATAGGGGCGGCAGCCTGACCGGTTCGCCACCGGTCAGCTCAGGTTGAATCCCTGACCGCCTCGAGGTGGGCGCACTCTCGGCAGTGCCCAGCCGAGTGCGCGCCCAAAGCCATATTCAAAGCATCCCACCATAAGCATACGCACAATCACACACATTGTGCTCACTACAGCATCTCGCACATACGCATAAGCATACACTGTATTTCCGTTGCAGTATCTCGCACAGCACGTCTCACGTGATAGGGGCGGCAGCCTGACCGGTTCGCCACCGGTCAGCTCAGGTTGAATCCCTGACCGCCTCGAGGTGGGCGCACTCTCGGCAGTGCCCAGCCGAGTGTGCGCCCAAAGCCATATTCAAAGCATCCCACCATAACCTTACGCACAAGCACACACATTGTGCTCACTACGGCATCTCGCACATACGCATAAGCATACACTATATTTCCGTTGCAGTATCTCGCACGGCACGTCTCACGTGATAGGGGCGGCAGCCTGACCGGTTCGCCACCGGTCAGCTCAGGTTGAATCCCTGACCGCCTCGAGGTGGGCGCACTCTCGGCAGTGCCCAGCCGAATGTGCGCCCAAAACCATATTCAAAGCATCCCACCATAAGCATACGCACAAGCACACACATTGTGCTCACTACAGCATCTCGCACATACGCATAAGCATACACTGTATTTCCGTTGTAGTATCTCTTACAGCACGTCCCACGTGATAGGGGCGGCAGCCT
>LGRX02015030.1:0-11824 GCA_001247695.2 Cymbomonas tetramitiformis
ACACAAGTAGCATGCCATGGATTCTCCCAATGGGCACCCTTGTACCGAGTATCGCTCGGAGATGATTTGTAACGATGTTGTGGACTACGAGACCCATTTTTGGGGACCCCGATCGATGTCTAAGGTGCACATTTGAGTTTTGAAGAGAGTTCGGGGCCTAGCAGACAGCGTACTAGTACGCATACACAAGTAGCATGCCATGGATTCTCCCAATGGGCACCCTTGTACCGAGTATCGCTCGGAGATGATTTGTAACGATGTTGTGGACTACGAGACCCATTTTTTGGACCTTGATCGAAACATCATATCAAGACCCTACTTTTATGTTATCTTACCAGAGTAATCACTGAGTGTGTAATATGTTAGGAATGTGCGCTGCTATCATTCTGACTTTCTGAGTGGGAATATAGTAGCCTCTACGTATTCACATTGAAGTTTAAGAAGGTCAGAAACAAAAAAAATCGTGCATTCAGAGTAATTAGGCTCCTGAATTAATTTTCCTGAAATTAAATGTGGCAGTGTGTCTGGAAATCTACTGTTTAATGGTAGGGTTGATCCAAATCGGTTCTGCAAGCGGTGTGATACGAGTACGGTCATGCACTAATGTTAAGATCGATATAAATGATGTATACATCACTTTATAACTCACATGGATCGCAATATCGAGGAAGTTATGGCAATTTGGGTTTGGGTTTGAATGTGGAGTCTGTGACCAGCATCACGCTTGGGAGGAATGTCATAAATTGTGCAAGCTAAACATCGATTGAACCCCTCACCTCAAAGGATACTAATCTATGGTAGTATATCGAATTTTAGAATTGTTAACGAGCTCTGTTCATTCACATATGCGGCCACCATGCACCCACACATGGCGTGCACCACATGGACGGTGACTATGAAAATCACGATTTTTTCTGTATTTGATGAGCGCGGCCCACATCACCACGTGTTTTGAGCCCCAACCTTTATCATAATAGCACGTAACGTAACACACATTCGAATAAGGTCCCAATAATGTACGGCACCGCTTTACTCGACATTCTAGGCCCATTAACCGCACCTAATAACACATCTAGTCGAAAGTACTTGTGACAGTACTTTCAGAAATTAATTATTTTCTGGCTTTTCGCACCCTAAAAGTATGCTATTAATACACAAACCTAAACTTGATAACGGCACGTGTGAGTCATTTGGGAAATTAAAAAGGGTTGTAAATGAATTTTCAAAGATGTTAAACGACCCATATCACCAAGTATATAAGATATTACGCAATTTTAGCAAAGTACTTGTAATAGTACTTTCCCACCGGGCAGTAGCCATGAGCCTGGTGTTGAGACTGCTGCTGCTGAAAAGCCATGGGCTGGGGCTGGGAATGAATCTGAGACTGTAGGGTGGCCTCTGGACGTGGCTGCTGAGGGGGCTGGGGCGAGAGGGGCCGGGTTCTGGGCCGGCCTAACCGAGGGGCTGAGTGGTGGGGGCAAAGGTGGAGGTGGGGCTGAGGCTGGGGCTGAGGCTGCGGGGAGGCAGAATGCTGTGGCTGAGAAGGGGGAGCTGGCATAGGAGGGCGGACCGGGGCGGGTCCTGGCTGACCTGTGAAAGCCGTACCTGTGAAATAGCTCTGAGGTGAGTATCCAGCCACCTGACCAGAAGCTCCCTGCTGAACTGAACTCACTGGATCCTGTCCCGTATGTGCTAGCACCTCTGAAGTGGCCATGGCACGTGTGATCCCGTCCACAGCCTCCTGAACCAGCCTCACCACTCCTCTGGTGATCGGCATCTGGCCCATACCTGCCGTAGGTAGACCCGTGTGATCATCGGAGCTCCTCCTCCTCTGGGGTGGCTGTAGGGGGGCAAAACCCTCAGATCCAGTAGCAGGTACTGTCCCTTGCCTGGCTGTAGTAGGAGGCTGGATAGCCCCCTCCGATGTAGTGCGTCTCTGTGTTGGCATCAACCCCCCCTTTCCAATCAAGTTTCTAATGGGTGAATACACTAGAGGCAGGGTGCCCACACAGTTCCTCCAAATTTTGTAAGTCATATTCAATTTTGTGAGTTGGTGTGTGCGTGAGTTTACAAGAGAGGGTGTCAGGCAGTTTTCGTGTTGGGCATCCTATAACGTGAACAAACAGTGCATGTTTAAGAGTGACAGGAGAAGTTTGGAGAGGAAGGGGTGGTACCATTGTAGGTAGGGGGTGATGCCTAATGTGGTCCAGTGCAAAGTCAGAAAAACGAGTCTCCTCAATCGACCACGTAGCAAAGGCCTCCAGGTACTCAGGCTGCATGAAGTGCCTTCCCATGTCAAACTCCAGCTCCCGCTCGCGGGTGTCGTCGATGGTAAGCTTAAGGCCACCGACTGGTTGCGGCCCGTACGAAGTAACCCTGTGCAAAAAGGGACTTCAGTTCCTCTCCTTGATTTAGTTTCCGATCTGATTCCACTGTATTATTTACTTGAACATCGGAAGCTGGTGGTAGGGAAATTTGGTGAGTGTTTGTTAACTATATGAGAAAAAGGTGCAAGTCCCTGGTAGAAAGTGGCAGGGTGTGCGTGTAGTAGAGGGCTTTTGGTCTCACCGTCAAAGACAGAGAAAGACAAACAGTGCTGACTTGGAGGACTATGAGAGTAAGCCAGTAAACTATTTCTCTGCCGCAGAGTTGTACTTTGTGTAACAATAAAACGACAACACTTTCAACTCTGTGAATTTTCACTGTTGAGAGAGAGGTGAAACAGCCTGAGTTAGTGATAGGTGCCGTGTAACTGCAGCCTGGCTCAGATACTCTGCCGTAAGGCTCACTTCTTTGTGCTGAGAGAGTGAGATAACTGTCCTCCCTAGGCTGGTTCTCCGTCCTAGAGAGGACAAGTCTTTCAGAGTTTGTAGAGCGGTTTGTGCCTACAGTAATCACTCACCAATAAGAAAGTCCTAAATTTGGGGTCAGCCAGCGAATTTCGTCAAGTTGTGACCCCCCCCGCCAGCGCCAGCGACCTATGAAATTGCTAAGAATAAGAAATCCCGATTTCGTAGCTCAGCCAGCCAATTTCTTATTCTTATTACTTAAGGAGGAGGCAGCCAGCTATCATGAAATTGGCACTCAGCGACGGCCACAGTAGTAAAATTTTAGTACTGGAGTTTTAGTTTGGATAACTCACTTTTCGCCGACAAGCCAGCGTTTGCGCCTCCGTTCGAAAAAATTCAATAGTCTGTATGATATTTTTATTGAGATAAATTGTGTATAACCATCAAAATCCTTGTTAAATCGAGTAAACCCACCAAATAATCCAGCCAAAATTTCTTAACTAGCTTTCACTATGATTCAAGCCAGCCAGCCCCTTGATTTCTTATTTTGGCCAATTTCTTAAGAAATTAAAGCTAGCCAGCAAATTTCGTCAAGTTGTGACCCCCCAAACGCTGGCTGGTTTCTTATTGCTATTATTTCTTATTGGTGAGTGATTACTGTATACAGACAGGTACAAAGCAAACCGACAGTAGGCGGTCTAGGTGCAATATTCTGCCATGGTGCTCTAGTATGCAAGACTTTTTATCTAGTTTAGGCTCACGTGTGTTTGAGCTTTCACTTGTATGTAGTTTATCCGTGCTCAAGTGCTTATAATGAACAATATTAATAAAGCAGACTGTTAGGAGAGAGGTGAAACAGACTGAGTAAGTGATAGGTGCCGTGTAACTGCAGCCTGGCTCAGATACTCTGCCGTAAGGCTCACTTCCTTGCTTGTGCTGAAAGTATGAGATATCTTTCCTCCCTAGACGGGTTCTCCGTCCTGGAGAGGATAAGTCTTTCGGAATTAGTAGTGCGGTCTGCCCCTATACAGACAGAAACTAAGCAGACCAACAGTAGGCAAACTAGGTTCAATATTCTGCCACTGTGCTCTGGTCTGCAAGACTTTCTATCTAGTTTGGGCTCATGTGTGTTTGAGCTTTCACTTTTAAGTATCTTATCCACACAGAAGTGCTTATAATGAGCTAGATTGATAAAGCACAATATCAGTGGGTTATCTAGTTGCAATTCTCTGCTCCGTATCTCCGGTCTGCAGAACTTGTAAACTAGATTGGGCGTACGTGTGTTTAAGCTTTGGCTAGTATGAAATATATCCGTGCATAAGTGCTTATGATGAACTAGTTTGATAAAGCAAACTAGCAGTGAGCTATCTGGTTGCAGTGCTCTACCACGATGCTCCAACCTGCAAGATTTGTTAACTAGATTGGGCTCATGTGTGATTGTGTTTTCAGTTGTATCTGATCTGTATACAACTGAGAAATGAAAAACATTCGTACATAAATGTTTATAGTAGACTAAATTGATAAAGCAGACAGGTAGTGAGCTGTCAAGTTGCAATGCTCTGCTACAACAACAATGCTCCAATCTGCAACAAAACTTGTTTGCTAGATTGAGCTCACGTGTGATTGGGTTTACAATTGTGAGTACTATATCCGTACATAAGTGCTTAGAGTGAAGACGATTGAAAAAGCAAAATGCCCGTGAGTTTACAAGCTGCAATTCTCTGCCACGATGCTCCAACCTGCAAAACTTGTTAACTAGATTGGGCACACGTGGGTTTACCCCTATGGAGCGGATGGAACCTTTTGCGAAAACATATATTTTACAAATGCACTGTGTTCGTGGTACATGGTATTATGTTAGGTGCACGAGATTCGAGATATGTTCCACAACCCATAGACGGTCATGTTGAGCTATTGCATGCATGCGCACATGATATATACAACGATATATCGACAATATACAAGCAAAAAACATGCCGTTCCATGAACCAAATTTGTGAAATTTGAGTTCTCGCAACCGCATAATCGAGTAATAAGTCATCCCATGACCATAAAACAATCTCCTTTATTCATGTTTTGGAATAGGTAATGCTCTTTTTGGCCAAACGCGTCGATATATCGAAATATTCAAGCAAGTAGGCGAAAGAAATACCAAAAAAACAAGAAAAAATATTAGTTGTACAATGTTTTCCATACTTAAGGCGTAAATGGAGTGTTTTTAGCAATAAATGAATATCGGGAACGTATATATGGCCCGTATGAAGTGCATGGTGATGTGATATGATACAAACCATTGAACCGGCATACCCATGTCGATGTATGCCACCAATACCGCGATTTCTCACACTTTAGGATAGATTTTACACCTATTACATCCCATGACTCGAGCAACTTTGGGGATTCGCTCACAACGAAATGCCCCGTGCGTAAGGTATATATAATAGGAATATGTGCAAAATACATTCTTGAGCATTAATGATACCTATCGCGGTGGGCGTGCGAAGCTTGGATGTGCGATTGCAACGAGTCTTGTCAGTTCGAGCTGTGAATGTACTATGATCTGAGTGGTCAAAGTGTTCGTATACGGTACAAACCGCTCCATAGGGGTTAACATCATTCGTCCAGAAAATTTCTGTGAATTTTCACGACCGAAATGAGCGTTGCGCTCATGTTTGTCGCAGGTGCGACAGAAATGAGCGCAACGCTCATTTCTGTCGCACGGTATAATTACAGTTTTGTCGCACGGTGCGACAAATAAAAAGACCTCGCGACAAAAATGAAGTGCTACCGAACGGAGTGTCTTCCCCCACTGGTAGTTGAAGAGAAAACCAGAGTTATCTGGGAATCTTATGATTCCTTCCACCCTTGTAGCGCCAAGCTCCGCCGGCCTCTTCAGAGCGTATAGCTCCACCAGGATCATTGCCTTAGTTCTAAGAGTAATAAACAGAAGTATCCAATCCCGAGCCGAGGCAAATCCAGCTGCCTCTGCGTTCATAAAAATCATTAGCTGGTCGATCGTACAGCTGAATAGTGGTGTTGCCTGATTTGGGGTAATTCTTGCCTGCAGCTGTTCGTTTCTGGTCATGGTTTCATAGACCTTCACCACTCCGTACCCGTGCACGGGTTGTCCGACCCACACCTTCCGAAATCCTAGAAGGCACTAGGAAGTCTGCCGATAAGGAAATTCACCGAACTTGCGGTTTGTTTGACCGGGCAGCTACACCCTCCCAGTTGAGGACACGTGGCCGAATGCACGTTAGTTTTACCGAACTGTTCTAAGTAAACAAGATACCATAGGATGTGCTGTGCTGTACACGAATCCAGTGATTCTGGTGGGGTCATGCAAGCCAAGAATTCCCCTAGGGCCCGCAAATTCCGGAGTTTGGCCGATTGGTACACATCTCGGGCCCTTGCTTCCTGAAGCTCCTTCGTTCTTAGTTGTATGGCGGCCCAGTCCGGGGCTTTCCTCAAGTGGCTCTTGCCACCACTCTGTCAACCTCACATTGGCCCCCCTCCCCCGAAGGTTACCGGTGCCCACAACAATTTATTCTTCAAGACAAGCGGTTCGATGTGAAAGCTGATAATATAGTGATATTAAAGCTTACACTGTAAAATGTCAAAGCAGTGAGGCAGGGTTTCTCGGTTCGGCTAAGTCGGATTAAACTGAAAGATAATTGAGTTTAAGCTGGCGGACGGACCGTGACACACGAGCGGAGCAAACAGCAAGCACTGCAAGTGACATCCGAGCAGGCGAGGGGTGACACAGGGCACCACAGACCTCCCCCCTTATGGGGGGTGAAAGTCAGTGTTCCCATGACACCACCTCACCCCGAAGGTGGGAGGTGCACTGCAGGGCCAGCCGGTACTCCCGGGCAGGCGGCTAGGAGAAATGTAATGTTTCCTAGTTACTAGCTAACTCGTGATGTGCCAACTGAGGGTCTCAATCTAGGGTTTGGGTAGGTTTCAAGCGGTGGCGGCGTCATTCCCGATGGTGAAAGGTGTCGAGCGCCAAGTAGTCAATGTTCAACCAATGCCCGTGCGATGCCAAATCCAAAAACGGCGGCCGGGCACCACCAGAGCAAGTGTGCCGTTGCAAGGGGGGCGAGTGCGAAAAATGCGGCGAGACAGCGCGCAATCCTCCAACCCCAATGTAAAACCAACGTTAGGGCAAGGTGGGGGGGGTGCGGCGGCACCACCCGCCCCCACCAGATGGCAACAAGGGGGCGCACAAGATGTAGGTGTAAACGGTGAAAAACGCGGAGAGTCGGAGTCGTCACAGTCAGAGCTCTCGCTGTCGATGTTGTCGCAAACGCTGGTGTCGATGTTGGTGCTTGGTGCACAAGCACCACCAAGCACCACCAGACTGTAACCAGCGGTAAAATGTTGCCTTCGAAGGAGTCCAAGCGCTGATCTCAGCGCGCCCATGCGCGCACGCTGCCGCAAAGAAGCCATGCAGCCGCGGCTGTAAAATCTGCAAGACAAGGAGTTTGGGTTCCAAGGGAAAACGTAACTTTTCGCAAATTCAACAATTTCCAACAATGGAAAAGTCAAATTGGGGTAGATTTCGACGACGAACACGGTGGTAACGTCAAAACCGTCGTACGATAAGTCAATTTTCCGGCAGCAGAGGCGCTGCTGGCCAGAGTGTCGGTAATTGTCGGTTACGCACGCAAAAGTGCGCTAGATGTCGGTAGATGTCGGTACTAAAGATGTCGGGATGTCGGGGGTGACCGGTGCGAAGGCAAGGCGGTCAATGTCGGCAGTAAATTGTCGGAAGATGTCGGTACTAATAAGAAATGTCGGTACTAAGAAATGTCAGGACTAGTTGAGTGGTAACGCACAAAAAAGTGCGTTGTAGTGTCGGTACTAAGGTAGATGTCGGTACTAAAAAGATGTCGGTACTAGGGTGACCTATGCGAAGGCAAGGAGGTCGATGTCGGGTTGAAGTGTCGGTACTAATTTGAAGTGTCGGTACCAGTTGAGATGTCGGTACTAAGTTAGATGTCGGATAGAATCGCAGGGCGCGAAGCGGACGGAACACAAGAAAAACACCTCTGAACGTAGGTGGGTCCAGACCTGATGTGAAAGCTGATAATATAGTGATATTAAAGCTTACACTGTAAAATGTCAAAGCAGTGAGGCAGGGTTTCTCGGTTCGGCTAAGTCGGATTAAACTGAAAGATAATTGAGTTTAAGCTGGCGGACGGACCGTGACACACGAGCGGAGCAAACAGCAAGCACTGCAAGTGACATCCGAGCAGGCGAGGGGTGACACAGGGCACCACAGACCTCCCCCCTTATGGGGGGTGAAAGTCAGTGTTCCCATGACGGTTTCCGCCGGAAGGCTTTTAATATATTACACGATTTATTGGTTTTGTCAATACGAAATACTCTTAAGAGAAATCGAATTTAAAAATCCAGACCGCCCACGGGAGCGGGCCTGCCTCTACCCATTTTCCATTTCTAAGCTGTTGGAAACAGACTTCTCCTGCTTCAGCGATTCTGAACTTCTGTTTGCACAGTTTATTATATGCAGTCCACCAGAACCCATCCGGGGAGAAACCATCCCGTTGTGGAGCAACCACAAGGGTTGACGCTTTCTGTTCTTTTAGATACATCGGGAACGGACCCATTAACCCCTAAACCGTCATAACTATTTTTGGTTTTGGTTGAAGTCAGTGTTTTCCATATAGCCGCCGCATACGAAGGCCGATTTGCGTTTTGAGCATACCACTTGAAACGTATTTCAAAGGCGCATCGTACTGCATTGTTCAAAATTGAGCATCGAGTGAAAATGCGATGTCACCAATGAATGTATATCTCACGCATTGCGGCGCTGAATGCGTATCCACTGCCCCGTGTAAACCCTAATCATGACCCTAACATGTTTTGCATAACGCCTAGCTATGTGTTGAAGATGTAACGTGACCTAAATAGGGTTGAACATGCGTATTTATACGCACAAACCATAACCGTGTGTTGCGTCAAACGATTTTCACACTCTTCATCGTTTGATCTTGGAAGCATGCGACAGTTTTGAGAGACATTAGGCACGCAGTTTGATGCGCATAAGGGAGACCTTTTCAAAACTGTTTTCAAAAGCATTTTTGGGTTTTAGACGGCTTCATAAATCAATTTTGGGTACCCTTGGGTCATATATGACCCAGGAAACGGTCTAAGGGTTAATGTAAAAGGCGGGTGAGCATAACAGTTTAGTCCCGCTAGTGGATAGGCAAAGACATTGGTGCCACAAGCTTCTTTCTCTGGCAGTCTTGAGCAAAATCGTATTTTGGGGCATCCCCGAACATTAGCCGTTGTTGCGAAGCAGTCGATGTTGTGCCGTCCAAACATCATGTTCAACAGAGGAGATAATCGTGGCATCAGTGAATAATGAGACTCCTCATCCGGGACTACAATCGCCCCATCCGGTCCCCTTGCAAAGGAAACCACCTTCAACTCCAAGTTGTTATCCGCGACAAATCTATAGAGCCTTTCTGCCAGGTCTCTGCATGCTTTTGTGCCCATGTTAGACGAGAGGACTCTCGACGTATCCCAGATATTTTCATCCAAGATTATGTCACGCCTTGACACTCACTGAGACAGGTAATTACACCGATCCTTATTGTGTTCCCCTCCTGAATACTTCAAGGTATGTCTTACGCAAGGTCGACTTTACACAAAACTTCCGAAAATATTTTTATTCGATAAACATGTCGCTCAAAGCAATCTAAACATATTGCGTACTCCGGGTATGCAATTGACCCAGGCATTGAAAAGTTATGGTCGATACCGCTCAGTTATCTCCCATACTTAACCCATGACGCGCGCCTCCCCCCCCGAAATCGATAGTCAGTGGGGCTACAGTACCCTGGTGTACAATTTACATCTGGGTTCAGTTGGCTCACACGAATACATGGACCGTGGCATGAACTCTTACAATACGTGTGCCACGTCGGTCGTTCGCGAGCTCTGACTTCATTGTTGTCGCTATGACATCCTTCATTCGACATGCAGACGTTTGGCCAACTCAGTCGCGAATATAATTTCTGATCTGAAACGAACCATCTCAATTGGACCCGGTTGGCCCGCCTAGGAATATTGAATTTCGATGGAAAGATCTTTGGTATAACGGAAGATAGCTTTTCGATGAGGTGGCATTGTTCAGGAGAGATGTAGAAAAATGACGATTACAAATAAGATAAAAAATGATAAATCGCGAACCCTGAGATCAATTAGGTGGAAATCGTAGCGTGAACCTTACTTCCGTCGTTCCTGGCGCCCGATGAATTTGAACTTCGTGTTCGTTGACAGATGCTTTAAAAATTTCCGTGGCATCACTCGTGCGTGAGCGCAGCACCCTGCATATTACAAGGTGGGCTAGACTTCTCACGCACACTCTCTCGATGCTGGTTGGCCTGTGGCCTCCGCTTGGGAGAGTCCTATCGCAGTTTTCAAACACGGCTGTTCTCTCGATGCTGGTTGGCCTGTGGCCTCCGCTCGAGGGAGTCCTACCGCATTTTCTCAACACGTCTGTTCTCACACCGACTCTCTCGATGCTGGTTGGCCTGTGGCTTCCGCTCGAGGTATTCCTACATATTAATCACAAGCGCATGCGTCTTGGTCTTGGGATGTTCACACTCTCTCGATGCTGGTTGGCCTGTGGCCTCCGCTCGAGGGAGTCCTATCACACCCGATGTACCCGAGCTTCGGGGATGTCAGGAATTAAACCTGAGGTGAAAGAGGGCCACCCGATCACACGGCAACCCCTCACATATTCAGGACAGTCGTTTCGGGCCGTTCAGCAAAACGTCACATTAAACGTGCAGTGCCGAACGCAAAACATACAAGCTACGATGGCAGCTTCGTGAGCACAGTCAAGGCTGCATCACTCACAAGGGAAAACACTAAAATTACAGTACCTTGATTGGCTAAGACTACTGTGCAGCCAGGAAGTGAGAAGAGAAGAGCAAAGCTGTGATATCTCAGATTCAAACTGAGATCTCCGGAGATATTCCCCGGCGCTCTATGTTGAGCTAATATCACAAACGCAAAAGTTTCAACAAGCAGGCTTGCAACAGAATCGACCGTGGTCATAGACTCACAGAAGAATTAATAAAACCAAAGCTTCGCGCATACTGATATCGGAAAGAGCTGAAAAAAACTGACACGAAGCTGAAAAGTATGGCAACTCAGGTTATAACTGAGATCTCTGGAAGACATTTCCAGCGCTCTATTTCGAGCTACTGCCACGAAGGAATGCTGTCTTTTCCCGCTGTGCCCAGGGCAGTACGCGTGCCGTGCGCGAGTCAGATTTCCGGTTTACTGTTCGAGAAAAGAGTCCACATTCAAGGAGTCACCTACAGGCTGCGAAATCACGAAGTGTACGGCGCTCTTTATGGCGTTGGCCGTTGTTTTCTCGACGGATCCGAAAACAAAGACAACCTGGCACAACTCCCCAAGACAGCTACATAACACAGACACGGTTAAACAATCGCAAGGTTAATATTCTGCCTCAATCTAGACGCACAAAAATACTTGCACACAAAGCAGGCACGAAAGTGATGGCAAGGATGCTGAGTGCTGGGACCTTCAACGACTGATAGCGTCAAATGCACGAAAAATGATTGGTCAATGGCAATGATTCTATCTCAAATTCCATCGGGATCCGACATGGATGCACCGATGGACATCGCAATCTGTACCACCATTTGGAACGCAAGAAACCTGTCACCAACAAATATCTGAGCTGACGTTGCATTTGTTCATTTTAAATTGATAAATATATACGACCGACGGATCAAGTCGATGTTTATCTAATGGCATCGGGCTTGGATGGCCCAATTCCCAGATACGCTGATGCAACCATGGCCTTCGGCGTCTCCTCCATATATATATTCTTAATTTGTCGACAAGGGCGACAGGTAAGCGTCGGAAGATTCCCTTTCCGCGGCTTCAGAATGCTTTTTGAATCCAAATCTGCAGACGCGGAGCCTGCGATACTCTGTGACCATTTTCGCGATCTGGCATGTGTGGGG
>LGRX02015031.1:0-37348 GCA_001247695.2 Cymbomonas tetramitiformis
GAAGCATCTCGATAGGCGCCGACCATCTGATGGTGAAACAGTTGAGGCATCTCGACAGGGACACCCCATCTGATGGTGACCGAGTTCAGGCATCTCGACGGGGTTACCCCATCTGATTGTGACACACTTCAGGCATCTCGACCGGGGTACCCCATCTGAAGGTGACACAATTCAGGCATCTCGACAGGGACACCCCATCTGATGGTAACACAATTGAGGCCTCTCGATAGGCGCCGACCATCTGATGGTGACACAGTTCAGGCATCTCGGCATGGGCACCCCATTTGATGGTGACACAGTTGAAGCATCTCGACAGGGACACCCCATCTGATGGTGACACAGTTGAGAATAATTTATATGATAGGTATGTCGTACCTCGTGATTATCGTCCCACTTGAGCATGCCATCACTCAATGAGCAGTCGGCTATTAGGTTGAAGCACTGCGCCTGAATCTTTATGACAAAGGCAGGCAGGCACTCTTTCACGACGTTGCTGAACTTGTCAGGTCTTGGGCTCAGGTCCTCTGGGGCAAGAATCTGAAACTCTGTGGCTTGAGCAAGACGACGTTTCACCATCTCCTGAATGTATAGAGCGTAGAGCCGCTAATGTCCCCGAACCCAGCTATTCGGACTCAGTGTCATCCTGTGGATTCCGTTGACACGCTGGGTATGTGCTATGTGTCTTTAACAACCCAACGAACAATATGTGGCATAACAGGTTTGATGCTCAACACTCTACATATTGTTCTACTACAAACTACAATGGATTGGAAGCAAAAGATCCAAATCGTGGGTGAAACTTTTGGCTAACCTTGGCTTCCGCATTTCTCTGATTGACCTCCTTCATGAATATGTCGGCCAGTAAGTAGGGCTTGATGGCGCTCCCAGCAGCATTGACGAATACCGAAAGTAATTCGTTTGAATGCGCGGAGTTGGCGCGGAAAACAGTGTTCAAGCGTGCTTGAAAGACTGGTGGCAGTGTGCTAACATATTCATCATCATACAACCGGAACTGTTGGACCTGGCAGGCAGGATGCGGACAGGTGACTTGCAAGCTAAACAAGTGTTCGGATCCTTTATCGGTCTCAATCATCCGATGCACCCAACCTTTGACCGCACACTTGTGGGTGCACGCGTAACAACAGATCGCATCGCTGGGCAACCAATCGGCGAACCAGGACGGGACGAAGTAGAGACTTCGCTGGTCGTTCGGATCGCCGAATCTGGTGCAGTCTCTATGATGCGACGAAAATATTGGGTCAGGAACTGTGATACACGAATTACTGTCGGGGGTCCGTCAGATCTGCTGGATGAACGAGGGGATCGCGCAAGACTATTCTGCCTGAGAATCCTGGAAAACACCACTGCTCCCCGATTTATTATTGCGACGTCCAGATTTTTTAATTGACCAGATCTTCCGGATACTGCAGCTGACAAGAGGTAGAAAACCCTAAAGCGTCAGGTAGGAGGGATGGTGTTCCCTCCCCAGACCCGCCCCTACCACCGTGGGAACGCCATTCGCCTTATCCCACCTTCGCACAAGGGAAGCTTATGGGAGCCGATTCATGCGAAAGGTCGCCAAAAGAGAACAATCGTGCCGAACCGCGCAAAAATCGCGACTGAATCGGCTGTCGCGGGCTGTCGCGGGCTGTCGCGGGCTGCTCGATGCTGTTTCCAAATGCTCGATGCTGTCGCTTCGTTTCCAAATTTCGGGAGGAGAGAGCAAAATGTCGCGACAGCATCAAGGATTTGGAAACAGAGCTCAATATTTGTATTTTGTATTTTTATATTTTTATATCTTTATATATTGCTTTTTTATTTCCTGTATAAAATTATATAGCACGGCTTGACAAGAACCCTTGTCCGCAGACGTGTCATCCGAGTTGGACCAACCAGACATTAGCATTTTAGGCAACGGCAGACAACGATTCTCGACATCGTATCCCCGGAAGTGAATTGGCGCGGGTGCCTGCCACATCTGAAGCTGTGTGTCATCCTACGTGGACATAGATTCTTCATCGTCATGTCCACGTGCGGCCACAATGCCATCGAAATTACTGCGATGATTTGAGATGTGACGTCGACAAGGTACAGGGTGACATCACACATTTCTGTGACACCTCCCATACACGTTTCGATTCATGATTCATGAGATTCGATTCACGATTGCACCTCAACCTGCATCTGCAGGCATCCATCAGCATAACAGCTTTTCAGTGACATGAGACAGTCATAATTCTCATGCAATGACACTGACACAAGATATTCGCATTGAATGAACAAATAAGATGCTGCTGCTGCTGCTGTGCTGTGTCTTGTCACTCTTATGTCTGTTCGAATGTCGCATGTCGATATGTTCCACAGATGACATGTCATGACGATGCATATAATTTCGTGACAAACGATGAGGAGGTCCATCGATGGCCGACCCGATGCCTTGAGGGCGGGATGGAGCAAGATCCATAGATCCTCGCGCTCGGAGCACCAAGTGGGATAAAATACCGACGGACCGCTCGGCTGTGTGAGTTAGGAAGCTTGGACCCTTACGCTGAAGTTCTCTGCAACGCACATCTCAGACAAGATTGGCAGGCGAGGGGAAATATTGCTCACGGAAAATCTGAGGGTAAATCCTCTCGTTAAGCATGCAGGTTCATGTGCAGATGTGAGTGTTGGCAGATGTTCGCTAACGTAGAGGTCTTCCTTTCTGAAACCTAACGTGGATATCCATATAACACCGACACGTGAGCGCACGCAGGCACGCACATACAGACAGGCAGGCAGGCAGGCAGGCAGACAGCCAGCCAACACGGGCGCACACTCACTCACTCACACACTCACGCACGCACAAATCACCGCAGTAACGTCAGGACATGACGAGACTTTTGCAAGCCACCTGCTTTCAAGGCCTGTCGTCGCAGAGTGAAAACCAAGTGGCTTCTTCTGTTTCCGCTCCTAATTGTTCAGGAAAGTGTTTTAGGAGATTTCGATGGCCCATCACATCCATTTTATCCTTCAGCCAAAATAGCGACCGTGCCGCAAGCCTCAATTCTCTTCACAGACGCAGGCTTGCCCATCGACAAACAGCTTTTAATCTGTCGAATCCTGTAGACTTGAGAAACCTGTTTCCTTCCTCAAGAGACCTGGCTATCCGTGCTTTCGTTGACAACGAGGCTGCATCAGATGGTCGTCCTGTGGAAGGGGCGGACAAGAATTATGGGCAGACCGTCGTCGATGGGGAAAGTGGGATCGTGGAAGATGCTGCGAGCGACAAAACGGTTAACGTTACTGGAGTTTTGACAGACGATGAAAGAGTCAGTGTTCAAACGGCATGGGATAAGCTCCTCCGGTGGTCTCGCATCAGCTTTGGGTACGCGACGTCCCGAGAGATGCACGATTACTCACCGATCGTAACATTTTTAGTTGCATCTTGTATTGAATCGCGGTTTCTTGTTTCTTGTTTCTTCCGAGCGCCAGCTTGCCGCCAACTCGCGGCCTTGGCTGCGCGCGCTTCGCGCGCCAGCTTGCCGCCAACTCGCGGGCTCAACCGTGCACGCTACGAGCGCAAGCTTGTCGCAAAGTCACGGCCTTGACTGTACGCGCTTCGAGCGCCAACTTGCCGTCAACTCGCGGCCTCGACTGCACGTGCTTCGATGGATGCACGTCTGATAAAACCTGTGTTCAATTCTTCTCGTGTTTGAGTTCCTTCCGGACCCAGGATCGTCATGCCTTGAGTACCGCACACCGCTCGCACTTATGAGAGCAGGCGCGTGTGCCTCGGGTTTGGAGTGCCCGACGCGCTCTCTCTGACCCCCCTCCTTCGGCCTGTGTGCTTGGTTTACTAGGAGAGAGCAAAAAAGGGAGGCGGCGCTTGTTGAATCCATACACAAGGTGACGGTGTTCGGGGGCGGTTCCTTCGGCACCGCCATGGCGACTGTGATTGCCCGAAACAAACCAGAAATCGCGGTTGTAATGCTGGTGCGCGATGAAAAGCTGGCTGCCTCCATCACTGCCGAGCATACCAACACACGGTACTTTCAAGAGTTCGATCTCCCTCATAACATTACCGCAACCACGAACTCCGCGGAAGCTCTCGCCGACAGCGACTTCGTGATCCATGCCGTCCCAGTCCAGCATAGCCGAGCGTTCCTATCTCAACTCCGCGACCAACTGCCAGCAACGATGCCACTGGTAAGCGTCAGCAAGGGTTTGGAAATCGGCACTGGGGAGATGATGTCTGAGGTGGTGGTTAGCTCTCTGCAACGCCCGCAACCGTTCGCCTGCTTGTCTGGCCCGTCCTTCGCAGTGGAGATGATGCAGGGCAACCCGACAGCACTGGTGGTCGCCTCCGAGGATCTGGACTTGCCTCGCCTGACGCAGTGGCTCATCGCATCGCCCGACCTTCGCGTCAACACCTCGCATGACGTCGTGGGTGTCGAGATCGCGGGCGCGCTGAAGAACGTGTTGGCTATCGCGGCGGGGATCGTCGAAGGACTGGACCTCGGCCACAACGCTATGGCGGCGCTCGTCTCCCAAGGCTGCAGCGAGATCCGCTGGCTGGGTGAGAAAATGGGGGCAAGCCCGGCCACACTGTCCGGCCTCTCCGGTGTCGGCGACATCATGCTGACCTGCTTTGTCAACTTATCCCGGAATCGCACCGTCGGGGTGCGGCTTGGGAGCGGAGAGAAGGTGGAGGACGTCATGTCCACCACGTCTCAGGTGAGGCGCCCCCTGCTTGCCCCCTGCAGCTCGCAGCGAGAGACCTAGAGGTGCTGCCGAGGACGGAGGACGGTGGACCTGTTCAGATTGTAGTTGTTGCCAGGGCCACTTTTCAGGCGTCTGCGAGACCTGTGCAACATAGCTGCGGGGGCCGTTACACTTCTCTCCAAGCGCCAGACCTCATGTGCAATCGATGAGTTGCCAGAGAGGTTGAACTAAACAGCAACACGCCACAGAGCGATCTCCAGCCCGACACGCACGGCCAGGCCTACAGGAAGGGCCGACCAGGCCTAGAAGCATCGACACATCATCCGCAAATACAAACCAAACCTGTCACACCCCATCGACTTATCCACAAGGAGAAGGCCATAACGCACGGGCCCACGTGAGGGAAGAGAAAAATGACTACAGCAGCAAGCCATCATAAAAAAACGATACTCCTGGCGCTACTGTGCGGCCAGGCCAGTCCGACCAGGAAACCTGAAAACAGCGCCGCACGGAAGGGAGGGGGAGGACCAACCAAGCAGCACGGCACTCCTCAGGGCACGGGAGGAAGGGGGATCAGCCAAGTCAAATCCTCAGTGCACGAGGGGGCGAGCATCAGCCAAGCAGCGCGCATCCCAGTGCAATGAGGGGGGAGCATCAGCCAAGCAGCGCTAATCCAGCATGCAGGGGGGAGATCAGCCAAGCAGCGCCGCAATCCTCAGTGCACGAGGGTGGGAGAGCATCAACCAAGCAACGCGGCCCTCCTGATTGCAGGAGGGGAGCTGCAGGACCAATCGAGTGGTGCTGAGGGGATCCAGCGTGGGGCGGAGGACCAACCAAACACGACCGCACTTCCCAGTACACGAAGCGGGATACCATGCTTCATGCAGTTTTTTTACTTTTTTCTTCTTCAATTAGTATCCGGGGGATATTTGCATTTTACTTGCTTGACACCTGACTGCTTACTGATGACCCCAACAGGAAATAACTGAGGTACGGCGCTATGATGTGTGTTGCAACAGGTGGCAGAGGGAGTTGCCACGGCTGGTGCAGTGGTGAGTCTTGCTCGAAAATATCACGTGTCAATGCCAGTTCTTACAGCAGTGGCGCGTATTCTTGATGGCCAGTCTACACCTCGTGATGCTGTGATGGAGGTGATGAAGTTGCCTCAAGTTCCGGAAGTGTGATTGGCCACCATTCGCTGTCAGCTGTCCATAAAGCGAGCTCCCCGCATGCTTGGATATGTACCGTGTGAAAAGTACCATTGTAGATGGCACTTATTGCAGATACTTATGCTTGATGATCCCAACACGAAATGGCATATGTGTTTGCGTATCTTCACTGACGTAATGTCAATAAGACCCGGAATTTGTGCATGTATGGTAATGCACATCTGCTTCTTTTTACATCCGCTTGACTTACACAGGCATATCCACGGGAAACATGCACCCTCCGTTAAAAAGCAAATTCTAACTCCAGGTGACCTAACTAGGCTCTGGTTGCCAACTTTGAAAATATGCAGCATAAGGTATGTTGAACAAAACACCTGGTATTGGATTCATGTTTTCCGAAATTGTGTAGTGAAATTCAAAGGATATATGCTTATCTAATTTACCTATTATGTAAGGCTCGCATGTGGTTTCTAAAAAGCCATCAGGTTATAGAAGTGAGAATGTATATGATCAAGACTTGTCCTCAAGATTACACTTTGTAGTTTATAATCCAATTCAGAGGGACCATTATCCATGTCATGCAATGCAATGCGGAGTACACTGCGGTAAGTATGCAGACATATGCCAGTATGATCAAGGCGCGCATCGTAGAATGAATGAGAATGGTTTTTTCAGAATATGCAATTAAATGTATATGTTTGTCACTTCCTCGAGATCAGGATTTATCACTGCTATAATTCCTACCCACAAATCGCTTGCCAAATTATGAAATCAATAGATCCTGCCATGGGACTGTCGATGGGCTGCATGCGCACAGTATGACATGCGGTGATAGATGTCGCATCGTCCGACGTAAACGCAAAAATGTCACATGTGCATGTGCCCATAATCTCGCAAGTGCTCACGCGCCAACATTAAAATTTGTGCGGCTTACATGTGAATCCTAGTCGTGCGATTTTCGGTGTGTCCTACAGAGGTGGGGATGATGAATCGCAATATTACGATGGCGTGCAGCCAAGGCTTCGGAGCGCTGCCCTCCCATAAGGCATGTGCGCACATCAAATTGTGTGCACATATGAAGTGCCAACTTGCCGCCGGGGATCCGCCTTGCGTGGGGCTGACGGCTGAGGGGAGGGTGACCCCCCTACATAGAATCCCCTGAGTGCCACCCTCCCATGAATTTTGCTACAGCTTTTCTAGCACACTTTGAATTAACATAAGTCGTGGGGCACCTGCGGTAGGGTACTACATATAATGCTCGGACGCACCGAAGATCGCACGATCGGGATTGACATGTAATTCACATGAATTGCAAGAGTATGGACGCATGCACACTTTGGCACTTTTGTGCCCACGTCGGACGACGGCGGAGGCACCCAACGCCGCATGTCATGTGTGTCATGTGCTGCCCATGATAGTCCCATGGCAGGATATATTGCTGTATAATTTGGCAAACAATTTGTGGGTAGGAATTATAGTGGTGATAAATAACCATCTCAACAAAGTATTGAGCATGCATTTAATTGTATTTTTCGAAGAATGATTCTAACTAAATCTACGACGCGCGCATTGACCGTACTAGCTTATGTTCGCACGCGTACTGCAGTGTACTATCACCGCATTGCATGACATGGATATTGGTCCCACTGAAATGGATCATGAAATACAAGGTGTTATCACGGGCACAAAATCTTGCAATTCAATATCCCCACCCCTGTAGCACTATATGCAGTACAGTGCTGCAGGTCGATGCCCCCCGATTTTTCTTACTTCAAAGTCTGCTAGAAAACCTGCAGCAAATTTTGTGGGGGGTTGGCACTCAGGGCGGGATTACATATAGAGGGGGTCATCCTTACTCCTTGGCCGTCGGCCCCAAGGCCCTAAGGCGGATCTCTAGCAATTCCCTGGCGGGAAGTAGGCACTTCTATATACTCAAAATTTGGTGTGAACGCATGCCTTATGGGAGGGCAACGCTCCGATGCCTTGGCTTCACTCAGCGAGGTCTGCCAATCACACAACTCGTTACTGCAGATGCGCGTCGCCATTTCAAGGTAAGGCTTGCGCGGAGGGCCTTTTTGCAAAACAGATTTCAAATTCTAGATTTGGAGAGATTCTAAAGCTTTTGCTCAAGTATTGTTAATCATGGGAGATGCTTGAGTGGCAACGACCATAACACATCGTGGTCAATTTGATCCCTGAAATGCGCAATTTATGTGTATTGCTTGGTAGGACATATTTATCAAATAAATTATTTTGAAAAGTTTTTGTGAAAAGGCAAGCCTTACCTTGATTTCTCGCTTTCATTGCGTATTGTCGTGTATCTGAATATAGCCTGCTTCTCTTCGTCGAATAACGATGCCGTACTGAATTTAAGTCGAAACGAGTCGTTCTATTTGTTGCGTGCATAGACGTCGCGAGTGCGGTCACGAAGCTTGAACTTCAACCTTAACACCACGGGCTGAACAAATGTACGTCGTGCGTGTACTCCTTTGTCTAGCAGCTCTTCACATTGTTTTGCACTATAGAAAATCTCATGCATGGACGCTGCGATGTCCATAAGTATTGGGTTTGGCCGGTTTTTACCGGACACACACGCAACATGCACGGCGTTGTATATTGTGAGGCTGGGCGGGATTTGCCAGGTCAAGAGTGGCATTGTTTGTGCACTGGTGCCTCCTAAAGAGGCGAGAGCTTGCCTGGCGACCAACTACTGCGTAATCTGCCCGACGTTATCGCAATGTTCGACTTCGTGACGTCATCCAAACCCCAAGAAATCATCGGCCCTATAGGTAAGCGCAATAAAGCATACACCAGCAACCTTGAAGGATTACCTGGCCGGAATTCTATGGCAGTCGAGTTGATGGGATTTTGTGAGTTCGTGATGTATAGTCTGCATAAACATAGTCGCATTCAATCAACATATGGTGCCACTGAGCTGGACCCCATTTTATTGTGGCACATTCTTTGATGTGTCTGGCACTGGATGATCAAGGGAGCAAAAATGCACTACCATGTAATAAGGCAACAGGGTACGGCACACCCATGTCAGCCGCCGCACCTCTGCACAACTAGGTAGTGAAAATAATGCTAAGTCGTGCCGCATCATTGTTGTGCTTGAGTTTGAGGTCCGAGCTTCAAAATGTCTCTCGAATATTGAAGTGCATTAGTTATTTAGTTTTTAACACTTAAAGGGCGATATGGAAAATGCAATATGAATATCAGCTTTTCTACGCATCGAGTTACGTTTCAGCGCATTGTAGATGCATTAGGCACCTCGGTGAGGCGTAAATGGTATCCCCATTGAGTATACACATATACAGACCCATTTCTTTGGTGGACATGTCACATTACACCCAAATATCGCCGGCGGTCCATGCCGCAAAGCAGGTATGCTCTCTGCTCGTTGATAATAACTTGATTATTATAGACTTGTGTAAAATGCGATATCGCTCATAGAAATGATTGGTTTTGAAACTCGGGAATGCATGCACAAGTAGGCATCACCCTTATCGCAAACATACTTCAAGATGGGCTTGAATGGACGAGACTAACGCGAAAGTTATGCCCCTTTTAGCGAGCTCAAACCACAAGGGTGTGAATATCAGCTATACAGTATGAAATATCGCCCTTTAAGGGCCCTGGATTACAGGCAACTCTGAGAACTCTTACGTGTATATACAGCTTATCGTTTGTGAAAACCCACTATTGTTTGATGTTGATTGATGTTGATGGCAGTGCATTATGCACATTTCGAAGATGCTTTTAAATATATAGGGTTGATTGTAGTATGCGAGTAGGCAAATGTCATCGTATGATAGTATGTGCGTAGGTAACGGGTTTAATGGTAATATGCTCGTAATAAGCAGATGATTTAATGGTAGTATGCGCGTAGGCAAATTATTTTAATGGTAGTTTACTGCGTAGGCAAATGATTAAATAATGGTAGTGGTTTGCCCGTAGGCAACTTGTAGTGTGTAGGCAGACGTGTACATGACTTGAACCTTCATAATATTGCACGCGGAACATTATTATGTGAATTCAACCGGTAAATATCAACATCTGACCGGTAAATATCTAACGGTTGGATTTGCGAAATAATGTCTTTTTGAGCGACAAACAACCAAGAAGTCGTTGGTTAGTGTCCGTACTTTATGAGAGTAAGATGTACAATGCCCCTCTAATCCAGAGGTATTTTTGCGCGTCGTGTGATGTGCGACGTTCGTCTGTCGTGTGAATCGGCTGACGAAATCCCACCTTTTCGATCTGGCGCGGTTCGTCATTTTTTATCGATTGTTATCTTATTTTTCATAAGTTTTTAGCACTCGCCGCCGTTGCATTGAGAGTCGCATCGGACTGACGGAATGGTGCCTTTCATGACCACCATACAAGTCACTCAGATAACGACGAAAAAGAAAAAGAAAAAGATTGTTATAAACGGACATCATCGAACGGCGAGGAGGGCTGATCCCGAAACCCTGAGAAAAACTACTGCATCATACCATGCGAGGTGAGAAGTAAGTCATTATTACTGGACAAAGCCGTTTTATCTGCTCAACTATAGGCCAGACTGCACATGCGCATCACTCGGGTGCCACGTGTCACAGTTTTGCAAGCTTCATCGTAGATTCTGGTTTGGGAAGTGCAAAGAACATGTGTTCAGATTTCATTACACCACCGCTCTTTGAGGTGAGAACACTACAAGCTGCGGATACATACACAAGAAGCAATTGAACGGCCACCCTCTGTCGGAGAAGCGTCGATAAATGCATGCACCCAAGGTGAATATGTTTCCGGGATTAGCTTGCCCACACGGCAGCCGTCACATGGGTGCGGGTAGAGAGCCGTCGCACGAGTGAGAATGGCTTAAGTATGTGTCACAACTATAATGGAATATTTCTATGATGTAATGTAATCGCTGTGGAATCGCAGGAATTTAAAAAATACAACTTTTTTTCATTTTCCCAAAAAAATATTTTTTCAGGGTGAATTCGCCGAAAACCCGTTGTTTTTAGCTTGATTTGGCGTTCTACTCCATTACGCGGGTGAGGAGTGCAGCGATTCGTGGAATTGATGGGTTTCCGATGTCCGGTAATTAATCCTGATGGTCACCGCAATTTGAAATTTTGGATTTTTTTTTTGGCTCAAATCGGCCGAAAATCGCGGTTTTTTGCCTGTTTCGGCCTGTCGCGGGCCTGTTTTGGCGTTCTACGCCACTCGGCGCGTGTGGAGTGCACATATTCGTGGAAATGAGGGTTTTCACATATCACCTAAGTACTCCTGATGGGAATCGCAATTGGAAATTTTGGAAAAAAATATTTTTTGGGCCCAAATTTCAACAGAAATCGATTTTTTGCCTGTTTCGGCCAGTTGCGGGCCTGTTTTGGCGTTCTACGCCACTCGGCGCGTGTGGAGTGCACATATTCGTGGAAATGAGGGTTTTCACATATCACCTAAGCACTCCTGATGGGAATCGCAATTTGAAATTTTGGAAAAAAACTTTTTTTTTGCCCAAATTTCAACAGAAATCGATTTTTTTGCCTGTTTCGGCCAGTTGCGGGCCTGTTTTGGCGTTCTACATGTACGTATATTATATACTCATGCGTGCGAAGTGTGCATATTCGTGGTCTCCAGGCCTGTATCAGTTGGAAATTTGTAATTGCATACGAGTTGCCATCACGAGGAACACAAGCCTGTCATTATCAAAACATGAATGTAATTTGTTATTTGGATAACAATTAGTTGGAGCACAATGGAAGCGTGCTGGGCCCATAACCTAACACTTTTCAAGTAACATTTGCATTTCTTTTGCTCTTCACATCTCATTGCCAATAGGCACACTGCATAGCATTTCAATAAAAATAGCTTTATTTTTACATGCTTTTAAGTGTGTGAGAGAAAATCTCTTTTTGGAATATCTTCTCTAGGCTGATTCACAGCTTCACATGCTTTTTAGGCTGATGCACAGGCTCCAATTTAACCATATCTAGGGGCGGCGCATGCCAGGTCCATAAAACGGGTCCCATGATTGCCGCGGCTGTGAGGACCACTCAGGCGGAAGCTGCCTTGACAAGGCTGCATTCAGCCTCATCGCCTGCCGTAAAGGCATCGTGACCAGCTGTTCAGGGTACTGCTGCTGCACCGCCAACGCATAACCTGGCATGGCATCATGGGCCGCACGGCCGTGGGGTGCCCGATAGGTCTGCGCATACGGGGTCTGCGCAGCATACGTGTCCAGCCCCAGCATCATGGGCGGGTACTGGGGGAGGGCGGGGAGGGCGCGCCCGTGATGTTGGGGAGGTACGGCATCCGAGTTATAATAAACCCCACCATACACCCACTCATATGGCATCTCCGGCGGAGCAGTCTCACCAGGGGAGCTGGGCGCGTGGAAGAGCGCGGGTCTTGACGGTGCAGCTGCGGACGGTGCTGTTGCGGTGGCAGCTGCGGACGGTGCTGTTGCGGTGGCAGCTGCAGGCGGTGCTGCTGCGGTGGCAGCCGCAGGCGGTGCTGCTGCGGTGGCAGCCGCAGGCGGTGCTGCTGCGGTGGCAGCTGCAGGCGGTGCTGCTGCGGTGGCAGCTGCAGGCGGTGCTGCTGCGGTGGCCGCTGCAGGCGATGCTGCTGCCGTGGCCGCCGCCTGCGGTGCTGCTGCCGTGGCCGCCGCTTGCGGTGCTGCTGCCGTGGCAGCTGCCGTGGCACCTACCTCCGGCCCTGGGGAGACAGCCGACGCAATCCCTGCCTGGGCCAAGGCGGCTGCCCCCTGCGCCAACTGCATCTTCAAGGCCTGGATCCTCACCTGAGCCTCCAACTCGGCAATCTCCGCCTGACGGGCCTTCGACGCCAACACCGGAGGTTCAGCTGAGCTCGGTGTCACCTCCCTTCGCCCCTCCCAACCTTCCGTGCTTCCGACCGTGGCCTGGCCAAGTCCGTCGTCAGGCTCCCCGTCGCCGCGCGCTCCCTGTTAAACAACTCCGCGGCGTCTGCACTGTGATGATGCGGCCGGCTGTCAATGGGCGTGTTGCGGCCCACTGAATCGTTGAAGAGGTTCAGGGGATCGAGCACTCCCCCAGGGGAGTGCTCGAAAGGCCCTGAAGGAGTACCCACCTGCGTACCCAGCTCCTCCAATACCCGCGGGGCTCGCGCAGACAACGGCCCTCCTGGTATGCTTGCTCCTGCCTGCTCCGTCCTCCGTGTCCGTGTCCGACAATTCGTCCGGCTCCGACTGTGGAGCACGAGGGCCATGAACTGGACAAGGGCTCCTGCGTTTCCTGTCGGAGCCACCCTCCACTGGATGGTCATCCGCCGCTGCCTGCTGCGAGCGCGTTCTTCTCAAAGACACGTGGCCAATGCCTTGCAGTGGGTCACAAACCTCAGGCACTCTCTGAGTGGAGCCGAACGCGGCGAGAGTCTCGGAGATGTTCCCCTCAGCGCCTGTTCTCCGCGCCTTCGTGCTGGTGCCGCGCTCCGGTCCTTTACCCCCAGTGCCCGCGGGGCTACCTCCCCGTCCACGCTTCTTATTCCCCCGAGGAATTGCCAATGCCGTCTTTATCCCTGACAGGGTTTCCGCCATGTCCTTCTTCGCCTTCTCCCTCTCCGCTGCAGCCTTCTCCTTCTTCGCCTTCTCCCTCTCCGCTGCTGCAGCCTTCTCCTTCTTCTCCTTCTCCTTCTTCTCCGCTTCTGCTGCTGCTGCTGCTGCTGCTGCAGTCACCGGCGGCTTCAACTCGCCGGTCAACGTCTCCGCATGCCCCTTCCCATATGCCTGCAGACTTTTCATCACCCGAATCACCCCCTCCTCCACCAGACCGTGCTTAAAGGAATTGTATGCCTCATCAAAAAAGCCTCCTTCCGCGTTCATGTTGTCGTAGTGCTTCACCTCCCATTCCCTGGCTTGTGTTAGCAAACTTAGCTTGCTGTTCAACGCCGTAGCGCGGAACAGCACCCTCCTCCGCGGAATCTTACTCCCCACTGGATCCGCCACAAGCCACGGCCCATATACCCAGCCGTCCCTTGTTTTGCACCTTCCCTTGGCTTCACGATGGGGCCACCAATCCAGACCACATCCTTGTGCTGTTCGTGGTACACAACCCTCCCAAAAGCCACCGTATCCCTCAGAAGCTCCCGCAACGCCAGGCACGCATCATACTCATGTGGCTCCCCAAGCACCACACTCCTCCCCATATCCTCGTCAAGCTCATTGATCGCGTTCGCGAAGTCGATCTCCCGCTCCAGGGCAGTCATTGCCTGGGAAGGCTCCGAGGTAGTGGCTCGCTCAATTCCTTGCGAGTCATAATGCTTTCTTCTGCAAGGGCCATGCCCAACCACAAACTCCCAGGGCGACCCAGTTATAGTGGCGGATCCAGAGACTGGAAAAGTGGTGTTTTCCGGAAAGAGGTCTTCCACCGCTGTAATGTAGGTGTGCGCCGACGCACGAAAAGTTCCACAGTGCATCTCCACCGCGTTGTGGATTAGCCTGCCGTCGAAGATCACCACGCTCTTTGCCGGCAGGAAGCAGGTCACCGGCCGAAGGCTGTCCAGGGTGGCCCCATCCCCCAACTTATGCGATTGGGGGTACACCGTAAAGGGGTACATGTCCGTCAGGACTAGCATGACGGACGGCGCACCATAGTCCTGATGCTTCTCCTGAACCAACGGGGAAAATAATTAATTTAGATTAAGTTTCCATAATTTTAGATTAACCCATTTTCATGTTGATTTTAGATTAAGTTTTCTTGATGTCATCCGGCTATGACCGGTGGTCCTTTTCACGACTCGTGTTCAAATAATGTGCACACAGGTCAAACGCTCTCGTTCCCGCTGGTGCCATCATCAGGAAGCCTCCAAAAAGCTTTAAGAAGGTTTGTCTCGCTTGTGATAATGGTGGGCGCCGTTGTAATAGACACTCACGGCGTGTTCTGCTTGAAAAAAAGGCCCCTGTACTTCTTCTATATCCTAAACCCTTTGACTTGCCTTTTACCGCTGCACGCGACCGGCAAGCATCTTTGAAACTTCCGAGTTTCAAAGATGCGTTTTGTATTTTGGGTGCACCCTAATTTTACAAAACGGCCGAGCGCTTCCCGTTTGTGCGGGATATTCACATTTATTCCATGGAATATTTCATATGGATTAACACACATAAGCACGAAGGCATCGGCCACGCATCTTTGAAACTAACGAGTTTCAAAGATGCGTTTTTTGTCATTTGGGTGCGCATACCCAAATAACAAATCAGCCGAGCGCTTCCCGTTGGCGTGGGGTATCCAACGCTTGAATGTTGAATATTCATTGTAATATGAGTTAGCAAGCGAGGTTGCAAAGGCATCGGGACAGAATCTACGAAACTGTCCTATGCCTTTGCCTTTGGGTTTGGGTTCGAACGTACCCAAACCCAAAGATGGCAAACAGCCGAGGGCTTCCCGTGCGTCCTAACGCACGAAACTTGGCACGAATACTACCATGGTACATATATTTAAGTTACCAGAAGCTCAAGGCTTCAAGTTACTTGTGCGCGAAACGCGCAATCTATTTCTAAGGCAGATGTTTTGGGTTTGGGTTCGAACGTGACACCCAAACCCAAAGATGCCAAACAGCCGAGGGCTTCCCGTGCGTCCTAACGCACGAAACTTGGCACGAATACTACCATGGTACATATATTTAAGTTACCAGAAGCTCAAGGCTTCAAGTTACTTGTGCGCGAAACGCGCAATTATTTCTAAGGCAGATGTTTTGGGTTTGGGTTCGAACGTGACACCCAAACCCAAAGATGCCAAACAGCCGAGGGCTTCCCGTGCGTCCTAACGCACGAAACTTGGCACAATACTACCATGGTACATATATTTAAGTTACCAGAAGCTCAAGGCTTCAAGTTACTTGTGCGCGAAACGCGCAATTTATTTCTAAGGCAGATGTTTTGGGTTTGGGTTCGAACGTGACACCCAAACCCAAAGATGCCAAACAGCCGAGGGCTTCCCGTGCGTCCTAGAGCACGAAACTTGGCACACATACTGCCAAGATACATATCTTTCAGTAACTTGAAGCTCAAGGCTTCAAGTTACTTAATTTTTTTCAAGCAGAACACGCCGTGAGTGTCTATTGTGGCAAAGATGGCAAATAATAAAAGTCTTTATGGGGAAAGAGTCGTTATTCACGGCCGTGACTTTTAGATTCACGGCCGTGAATCTTTCCGAATGGAACCAAAAACCGTTCGATTAAAATCGAACGGTTTTTGGTTCCATTCGGACATATGGACATCACGGCAAGACAACTCTTCAGAGTAATATTTCGCATGGCATGGCGATAGCTCAACAGTACGTACAGTACAGCGTCATGGATGCATGCACCGGTAATAGCAGGATGACATAAAAAAAACTTAATCTAAAATCAACATGAAAATGGGTTAATCTAAAATCATAAAGAAATAATCTAAATTAAATAGCCTACCGAACCAACGCCTGCGGGTAGGTGAGCAGGGCGGTTCGCGCCATGTCACCTTTCGGCACCTCCAGCTTCCCGAACTTGTCCCCCACCGCAGCTATGACGTCCTCAGCCACCTGTTCAAACCGTTTGTAAAACGGCGTGCCCTCCACCAGGTTCCCGATCCACCTCTTCGGGTCCTTCAGGGTGTCAAGCTCCCCATTGGCCTTCTTCTTGAACGCCCTGAAGTTGTTTCTGAACTCAGAGCTCGGAGCCAAATCCTTTTGGAACTCTGCAACCAGAGCCTTAGCCGATATCGTGTCCTGCAATTGACCGACACAATACCCACCCTCTGCAAGCCTGTGCCTCCAGTGCTCGTCCAGCAGCACGCCTTTTGTGAAGTGAGGCTGCTCCTCCGCATTCTTTGCCCCCTCCGCAGCAGGCACCTTAGGAGCAGGCGTCTCTCCAGCATCTGTGCCCTCCTCTGTATCTGGCACCTCCCCAGCGGTCTGATGCTTTGAAACTGGGGCCTCCACAGCAGGCACGTCCACGGCAGCAGGCGTCTCTGCAGCAGCCGTGCCCTGCTCTGCAACTGGCTGATCCTCAGCAGACTTGTGCTGAGGATCAGGGGCCTCCACAGCAGGCATGTCCTGTGAAACCGGGGCCTCCACAGCAGGCACGTCGACGACAGCAGGCGTCTCTACAGCAGCCGTGCCCTGCTCTGTTCCTGGCACCTCCAGAGGGGCCGCCGCGGCAGCTGTGCCCTGCTCTGCATCTGCCTCATTTTCCACCTCAGGGCCAGGATCCGCTGCGTCGGCATCGCCTGCCTCCTTCTTAGGAATTAGCGACAACTTATGCTTCTCCACCAGCCCGTCTCCTGGTTCTGCGCGAACTACTGCTGCGAACGTGGGCGCCTCCTCTAACTGAGCTTCGTCCATGTTTCCAGCAGCCTGCTGCTGCGCTGCCATTCCCTCAGCCTTCTCCGCGCTGGCAGCAGCAGCACCAGTATCCGCAGCAGCCTGCCCATCATCAGGATTCGGCGAGGCCGTGCACGCCCATTTGACAGGAGGCTGTCCAACGCAGAGATGGCGCCCGCATGTTGAAGAGTTGCTGTGTCCGGATTTTCGGCAGTTCTTGTGGAACCCGCGCTTGCCGGTCGCGCAGGTAACAAGCACTGGGAAGTGATTCTCCGAACCCATTCCGCAAAAGAGGCAGAACAGGCGGGCCAGGATCCCGCAGCGCCCGCATTCCCTTGGAAACCGCTTTTCCCTTGACGGTGTGAGCTCGCGCGACGCGCACCCAACGTGGAAGGATTCGGAGCACATGTCGCAGGTCGCCAACGCCAGCCTCGTTCGATCCAACGAGTCGTCGGGATGGGGGCACCCTTCCACATTGCAGGCGGGTACTCCTTCACCTCTCGGCGACACCTTCCACCAGTTTCCGCTCTGACTTCCGATCTGACTTGCGCCTTAAAGCGTTTGGCACGGCTGCCCCAACCGCTGCTGCATAGGTGAATCTGTTCTGCTTCATTATTAGAATATTAGCTCCCAATTTATACCAAAGTAACCGTCAATGCCTTCGTCCTCGATCCAAACGTCAATTGCGCAACGAAAACACGCGAAGAAAGTGCTATGGTCGCAGATAGCGTACAGTTCGCAGGTTGGCGTTACCGTTACAAGCACTCGAGCTCTCAGTGAGCAGGTATCGCACTTTTGGTCCGACATGCTTACGGTTTTTAGGGGTCTCGTTCAGTTGTAAGATGTCGGGGGAGGGCTCTGATATACATTATCGCCCTCCCGATCATCCCATCTTTTGATCGTGTGGGCGAACCGACATGCCGATTCGAGCTTCCTGTGAGCAGGTATCGGACTTTTGGCCTGACATGCTTACGGTGTCGTGACGGAATTTCAATTAAATTATCCGATATGCATTATCGCCCTCCCGATCAGCCCATCACCTAATCGTGGGTGCGATACACGCGCCACGTGAAATATGACATGTCCGGGTGATAAATCATTACACGATCGAATCTTGAATCGAAATTTATGAATCGCCCGCAGGATCGACGAATTGGTTGATCGTGGGTGCGATACACACGCCACGTGAAATATGACATGTCCGGGTGATAAATCATTACACGATCGAATCTTGAATCGAAATTTATGAATCGCCCGCACGATCGACGCAGCAGTTGATCGTGGGTGCGATACACACGCTACGTCAAATATGACATGTCCGGGTGATAAATCAAGAAATGGCGAATCGCCCCCACGATCGAACAGTCATTCCATCCTGGGGGCGATACTTACGCTACGGATACTTTTCGTGAAAGGACTATTCATATTCCTGATGCATGTGGGAGTCCGTTCATTAAAAGTTCAGACATGCAAATATGTTTATTAAAGGCGTGCTTTCGCCCGTAGACTCCTTACATGTTTGCCGCTTATGAGTGGCGTTTTTCGAAAAGGGATGCCTCCTCCTTCTTACCTTGTGGATGTATTGCCATGGCTCATGAGCCTCGGCGACATGGCGCGGAACTTGCCTTTGGAGTTTCCTTTTGCACCAACGAATGTGGATCATGCAACAGAACTAGCGGGGCAGATCTCGGAGTTCGTCGATAAATGGAATGTGTTAAATGGGAATAAACCGAGCAGAGATCCTAGCGTGCTGCAGGCAGGAGGGGTTGGGAGGAATGCGAGGAATGCGCCCACACCTACCAGTACCGTTAAGAAAAGGCGCCTTGATCAGAATGTGCGAAGGAGGGAAGCTCGATCTAGGAAGCGTTTAGACTTGGGCAAGGACGCGGTGGAGGTCTATGCGCCTCAAGCACGGGGAAAATCGACGCTGGGTCCCTTAGGCGCCATAGCAGCCTCCGCAGGAGCCTCGGCGGTGGGTTGTCCGGTGCCTGATGGAAGTAAAGCACACTGGAACGACAAGCTCAAGGAGGTTTTCATGAACAAGCCGCATCTTATTGGTGGGGCGCTCTCGAACTTTGTGCGCACCTTACCCGCGGAAGAGAAAGAAGCTGTGCGGCTAAGATTTCTGTCAGAGGAGGATCGCGTAGGAGGAACGATCGTGTCGAGCTTGCGGGCATCGTTCGCCGCTCTAGCTGGCTATGGTTCCACGCAGAACGCTGCCACGCGCATGGCGGGCGCAGCGATGGTATTTGGCAGAGACGTGGAGGGTGTTGAGGGTGATGTTGCAAGCATCTTAGCGATAAATGTGAAGGTGGTGAAGGATGGACTCGTTGGGCACCGCAACTTGCTGTTGGGAGCTGCCCTTGGGACAGCGCAACGGCTTAATGCCGGTCTTCTGGCAGGGTTGGTCCTGGAAAACCCTGCACATGGCCAACCGTGCTATAAGCGCGGAGCTGACCCACAAGATCCAAGCCTTCTGGCTGAGTGCTGGGATCAGTCGGGTGTCCACGTGTAAACGGGACGTGATCCAGCTGCGGCATATTGATGGAAGCGTGGAGAAGGTGTCGAAGCAGTGGTTGGAAATGACACAGTTGGAGGTGTTCCGCAAGTTCAAGAAGAAGTTTCCCGCCGAAAAGATCGAACTCCGATCTTTTGAGACTCGGAAGCCGAGGCAAGTGCAACGACTCATCCGAAGGGACACCATTTCCTGCTGCTGCAGGTACCACGAGGATATGCGGTTGGTGGTGGAGGCGTATGCTCGTTTCCAGGAGGTGGGCCACTCCGGCTGCAAGTGCACGGACGCGTCGTGTTGCCCTCGCGTTGGAGGCCTTCGGGCACGGCTGTCTGCCCGTAAACCATTTCCTGCTTTCCCGGACTTCAAGTGTGGTCGAGTGGAGGTGGGACGGTCAACCTCCGGTTTCACGGCATCGCTGCTGTGTCCAAGACAGCGGTCGAACGGAGAGCACGAGGACCACCACGACATGCCCTGCTTGGAGGGTTCTTGCAAACGGTGCGGGGGGCTGCAAAACTGGTCGTTGTGTCCGGCGGCGGTTTCCAACACTGCCACGCTGGACTGGCACACCTACGAGAACGTTCATATCGGAGTGGACGAGGACGGGAAGAACAAGCACCGGGTGCAGTTCGTCCAAAAGACGACCACTGCTGGTGAGCTGCTTGCAAAACTGCAAGCTCTGCTCCTTGGCCACGCCCCAGGGGAGTCCCCAAATTGTGTGTGTTCGGGCACGTTTGTGCGGAAAGCGGCGGACGGGAGTTGGAGGTTGGAGAAGTTGGTCGGTGTGCCTGCTGCCCAACCGTGTCGGTTTTTGAAGCCGTATGCCTACCACTGTTTCATGGCCACGCACTCCATGACAATGTTCAACAAGTGCAAGGCGGGCTTGCCTTTGGGGCACTGCCTCATATTGTTTGACTTCAGCGAGAACCACGCTCTGAACATTCCCAGGGCGATTCAGTCGTTGCACTGGATAGTGAAGCAAGCAACGCTGCTGTGTTGTGTGTTATGGCGGCACGCGGTTGGTTCCGTGGATGGTCAGACTTCCACCGAGGCCAACCCAATAATAGTGAAGGACCTGATCTACCTCATTAGCGACACCTTGCCGCACTCCCACCGAGGTATCCAACATATGAGGAAACTTATCGTCAGTGAGTACTTCGTGAAGAGAGGTATACCTCTCCCCAAATTCATGCATGAGTGGGCGGATGGTAGTGCGGCACAAAACAAATGCGCAACCGCATTTGCCGACGTGGTGGAGAGCGGGCGGGAAGAGTCGGCGGAGTGGCCCCGAGGTCTTGGCATCCCGACACAGCGCAACTTCTTTGAGACGTCACATGCACGAGGTGAGCAAGACGCGATGGGAGTAGCGGTGAAGCATGAGGCGAGCTTGGCGGTGATGTCCACAACCGACAAATGGCATTGTAAAATACTGGACGCCAAAAGCTTGTACGAGTTCCGCATGGAAAGGTTGCAAAAGCCGAAGGATAGCGCTCGCGATAGAGGTGTTCAGTTCGGGCAAAGATTTTTCTTTCTGGTTGACGGCAAGGACGTGGACATCTCTGGACCTGGGTTTGACACGGTTGACCGGACTTTGGCGTTACACTCGGTGCGTGCAGGGGTGGGGTTGTTGGTGGGCTTGAAGCGGGACCGACAATGCTATTGCGATTATTGTTACGCGCAGTGCGCGAAGGCACAACCTGACACGGAGGGTTGCCTGTACCGGAGTCACGTGGACAGCTGGGAGCAGTTCACCTTGACTGAGGCAACCGAATCTGATGCCCGGCGCACCAGAACAAGAGTCGCGGAGGCCCGCGATGACGTGAGTGTGAAGGTTGCACGAGGAAACACTTTTGCAAGGCTGTCGGGGGGCGATCCTAATCACCCCTACTATTTGGTGAAGGCGTTGAGCGAGGTGAAGCAGGTGATCAACGCGGACACTTCCGCGGAGTGACGGAAGATCACTCGTCAGTGCGAGACGACTACTACTCGCCTGGTAGGGAGGGCGTAAATGCTACACCGGGGGAATTTGTCGTTGAAGGCCGATTCTATGAGTGGGCGGATGAGGAAAGCTGCGAGGAGTACTACATTGACACATCCAAGAAATGTCTGACATATTCGCATCATGTCGTGTGTGTGGAAGTGACAATGACCAGACGCAAATACCGCGGTAAGGAGTTTTATAGGTTGACCGATGCTGAGCACCAGCGCATCCTAGGGTTGTTGTGAAGAAGTATAACTATCACAGCAGGATAGATCACTAGAATCTTAGAACCCAAACAACACCATGCTGAATAGCATCTAGTCTCGGCGTGTTGTGCATAACGCCCAACAGGGCCCACGCAAAATATGCCAACATAACAAGGATTCTGTAATCGATTTGGGTAAATTTCAAATTGCGAGTCCCATCAGGAGTGTTTAAGTGATATGTGAAAACCCTCATTTCCACGATTGTGTGCACGCCACACGCGCCGAGTGGCGTGGAACGCCAAAACAGGCCCGCGACAGGACGAACAGGCAAAAAAATCGATTTCTGTTGAAATTTGGGCCAAAAAAATATTTTTTCCAAAATTTCAAATTGCGATTCCCATCAGGAGTGCTTAGGTGATATGTGGAAACCCTCATTTCCACGAATATGTGCACTCCACACGCGCGGAGTGGCGTAGAACGCCAAAATAGGCCCGCGACAGGCCGAAATAGGCAAAAAAATCGACTTCTGTTGAAATTTGGGCAAAAAAAATATTTTTTATCAAAATTTCAAATTGCGATTCCCATCAGGAGTGCTTAGTTGATATGTGAAATCCCTCATTTCCACGAATGTGTGCACTCCACACGCGCGGAGTGGCGTAGAACGCCAAAACAGGCCCGCGACAGGCCGAAACAGGCCAAAAAAATCGATTTCTGTTGAAATTTGGGCCAAAAAAATATTTTTTTCCAAAATTTCAAATTGCGATTCCCATCAGGAGTGCTTAGGTGATATATGAAAACCCTCATTTCCACGAATATGTGCACTCCACACGCGCGGAGTGGCGTAGAACGCCAAAACAGGCCCGCGACAGGCCAAAACATGCCAAAAAACGCGATTTTCGGCCGATTTGGGCCCAAAAAATATTTTTTTTCAAAATTTCAAATTGCGGTGACCATCAGGATTCATTACGTGATATGTGAAACCCCTCAATTCCACGAATCGCTGCACTCCTCACCCGCGTAATGGTGTAGAACGCCAAAACAAGCTAAAAACAACGGTTTTTTGGCGATTTCACCCTGAAAAAATATTTTTTTTTGATTTTTTTTTCGCAAAGTCCTTAGAATTCATGCGATTCCACTGCGATCGCAGTCCGATATAGCGATTCCATGGATATCATCGATTATAGATTTCGGCCATCTCACTCGTGCGACCGCTCTAGAATGCGGGCAAATATCGGTGCTCTGTTTCAGTTGGCCGAACAAGCTTTGTATTTTGTTTTGCAAAAATCCTAAATTTTTTGGAATTTTCATATTTCAGCATACGTTGAGTTCTTTTCTTCAAAAAGCAATAGTCAACTCTAGCCGAACTCCCATCGATGTTCTTGGGCCATGCGGGCATACGAAACACGATGTTTGAATACAGTATGCTATGTACACTACAATAACCACGGTGATCGGTGGGCATTTTTTTTGAATGGAGTAAGTGGCTCGTTCTGGTACCGCCCCGTGTTATATAATTTCGTGCTATCACGGTAACGAAGGGGCGTTCATGGGCGTTCAGGTTGGGGGCACAATTGCTACGCGCAGTAGAAATGTCGTATGCAAACTAGCTTTCGGACGCAGCGTGGCGGCAATCGTATACATTACGGGCTGCTTATGAATGTTTCCTCCCCCTCCGGGGAGTGTCCCGAGTTTTCGGATGTTGTTGATGACAACGGCGTCCCTATCTCAGGAGCTGCTTTGGCCTCGGAAGGGACTAAGGTGCTGGGAGTCCCCGTTGGAGGTGATGACGCTTTCGTGTCCGAGGAGTGCGGTCGGTAAGATGGCAGTCTCGGCAACGTCGCTCCTTCCGCTGCTAGAGGAGCTGGATGATCCCCAAGCCGAGCTCAACTGCTGGTGTTGCGTTTCTGTGCCCATCGTTCGGAGGTTTTTTGCATTTGATGCGTGGTGTGTGTCCTACCTGATCTTCTTCAATCGGGTGGTTTACACTTCGACGACGAGGGATGCTGCACAGCTTGCGGGCGATTATGGGAAGCCCGTTGCCGTTGAACGAGGAGTCGGTGGCCATCAGTCAAGTTCATCCCACGGCCTGGGGGGGATTGGGTCTCTCATCCATCCAACGGCTGTCATTGGCAGGGTGGGTAGGTTATTGGGCTCAGGTATGGGCGGCTCGTATGCCGCTTGGGGTGCCAGCCTTGGAGGAGTGCTGCCTCCCTAGTCTTTGCAGTCGCGGGGGAGATTTGGCGGCGGGGAGGTTGCGCGGAATAAAGCCTCCATTCCTCACTACATGCGCTTGGCACTTCGCACAACCGAGTGGTTTAGGCCCGGAGAGATGATCATCCCTTTCCGTCAGTGGGTTGGCCCAAGCGAGTTGGATTCAGAGCTTGGGTGGGGTCTCTTTGTGCAGCCCAAAATTAAGTTGCAGAAGGACCTTTATTATGCGGTCTTGAACGGATCCGATTGGATTGATTTATTTGACCAAGCCTCGCCTACCTCTCGAGCTCGATTGCTTCCACTTTCCCAACGTGGCCCCACTGCCATCCCCGTGCCGCTTTCTTTTCGGCTTCCACCCACTCAGTTAGTTGTCGCCTTGGCTTTGCAATTGGGTGCCCCGATGCCTATTCTAGCTGGTCTGCGTACATATGTATGTGGTGTTTCCATTGTCCCCTTTGGCTACCCGCTACCGCTTGTCTGTAACCGGCGTGGATGGGCTATCAGTGCACATCATGCCGTTCGTGATAATGCAATACTGTATGTGTTGGCATCCATGCTGAAGCAAGTCTTTGATCCAGCCTTTGTCATCGTGGAGAATCACAATCCGTCATCATGATTATTTGCCTGATTGGAAGCCCGACATCACCGAGTGCTCAACCACGAAGGACGAGGCAGGCCTATTGTGATTGGCGTGAGCCGTTGCATTCCCTTGTTGTGTCTCATATGTGGAGCGGGCTGCTCGGGAGCCGCTGCGGGCCGCTGCGGTACATGAGCGAGCCAAGAGGGCATTGTACGGGCCAAACTGGCCTCACACACTTGTGCCTTTTGCGACGATGGAGTCTTTTGGAGGTTTTGGGAAATCGGCGCGGCAATTATTCGACAGTTGTGTACAGCGCAGGCAAGACCGATTGTTTCAGGAAGAGGAGGATGCAACATGGAGCACGCGGAGCTTTTCGACATATTGGTTGCAACGCGGATAGTGGTTGCCTTGCAAGGTGAACATGGCTACAATTAGGCAATTGCAATATTTTTATGGCAGGAAAGATTGCCCAGTATTTTGACAGGGTGAGCAACAGCTCTTCCAAATAATAGAACAGCCTCCACTGGGCTACAATTCATGTCTTATACTTTCAAGGCACGCCTTTCAGATCTCTGATCGATCTGTCCTATGTCGGCTGGCATATCATCATCTGCCACCTATACAAATCCTAATCAGAGAATCTGCACATTAATATCTCTCTAGCTTATCTAGTTGCCTCTGGCCCTCTTCCTCCGAGGGGGCAACTCGGATTCGTCATCACTGTCAACCAAGTAACGAGTAGGAACAGTCTTCCTATATTCAATTATGATAGGTTGCCTCTTCGGCTTAGATTCGGTCTTCACCACAGGGTCTGGAGCATCATCAGATATGCGGCATCAGGCTTCGGCTCGGGGATCGGCTGATCCTCTGGCTGAACGGGTGATGTCGGGGATGTGCCCTTTGGCACCCAGATAAGTTCACCCTTATCATCCATAATCAGCTGCGGTCCCAATCTCTTCAACCTTCGAGCTTCAGCCTCTTCCTCAGCATCGTCAGCTACCAAGTCATCGAACTCACTGACGGCATCCTCGGTGTCAGTGCCATATATATATTCACCAGGCGTGTCATACTCCCACTTCGGACTGGCAGTATCCATGTCATGCTTACTGTCCGTGGCACCCGCGTCATCATGATCGTCATCCGAATCTGGCAGCTTCTCCTTACTCCAGGTCACAACACCTGCACCCGAATCGTCACTGGTTGTACTGTAGGCGTCGATTGTACAGCCTTACGCCCAGTGTATGAAATTCTGCGATACTCATACTCGTCAGTCTCAATCGCCTGCTTCCAGAACGCATTACTGATTCGTAATGAAAACGGCGCTACAGGCTCCTTCGCTCGAGTGGCATCTTCCAGAAACCACCCACCGCCCCTCGAGCGCTCCCAGCGGCGTAGCGCTCCAGAAGGATGGATGATAATATGCTGCCAGCTATAATCGAGCCCAGGCTCTCGCTCCCCATAGTACGCAGTCAATGGCTCGGGGGTCCCCTTTCGTGCCCATTTCCATTGCGCGGCCCCATTGGGTAGAAATACAATATACCAATCGAACGGCTTAAAATGGCCAGTGTCCCCTGGCACAACTCCTCCCCTCTTAGCTTGTCAGTACAGTGAGGTGATAAATCAGCTTCAGTTGTACAACAGCTAAGATCCAGACACAGAGAGAGCGGCCATGCGTATGTATGCGTGTTATGCTTTTCTGTTCGAACAGATGCTCGAAGAGTTGATGAAGCAATCCAGAGGGCAGAGGGTATACAGCAGCGGAGACTCCCGCTCCTTGTTGCCCAGGGTGAGGCCCCAGTTGAGCAGTTTCCGGATGTGATCCCAGAGTCTGTTGGTGAAGGCAAGGAGTATCCATCGTACAGTACCGCAGGTCCACCGGAGGAGGCGACGGCGTCCAGATGCAAGTAGGCTTGCGGTAGCCAGTGCCATACATACAGTAAGAGCAATATAACGGAGTAGGTAAACTGCGAACTACGGGTCGAAATCGCAGCGCAAAGGGAAACCTGCCCATCGGATTCTCCATGAACCAATGCTTGGGTTGGAGAAAATCGAGGATTTGAAGCGTACGGCGTACACGGGCATCCGCATGTCGCAGTTGTCGCACCCTAGTATTCTTGACCTGACTATATTTTGTGCACGGTGGGCTAGTCCAAAGGGTGTACAATTTGGTTGGAATAGAAAAGTGACAATCCTAGAATACAAATTTGAATTCTTAATTCTGGAATACAGATCTGCCTAAAAAGTTCTTCCGCCTTTCAAGAATGATATTTTCCAAAATTTCCCCCACTCGGGACTTGTGAAGCACTTTGGTGAGTTGGCCTCACCAAAGTGGCTCACCAAAGTGGCTCACCATAGAGCAAAGTGGTTCATAAAATTCACACTGCTGTAACGCGTAATGTGCTGGGTATTCTGAATTATTTATGAATTGTATATAATTTATATTTGGGAACTACCGTTTTCCCGACACAACTGACATGGCAAGAGAAATCCAACGCAGATGAATATGGCAGTTCGATTAAAATATTTTTCACGGCTGAAATCGCTCGAAAACCCATGATGTGTTAAGTACGAGAGCCCGCCGCATTAAGCCCCCCTTAAATATTCTCTTTTCGCAATTATTACTGGTCATACGAGCCTGGAAAGGTCCAACGTCCAACTCTATAGCCGATGTGGCGCAACATCATTCACGTCTTGGATACATTACGTGATTCATTAGACGGGCGAAATTCGGAACTATAATCTCATTCATCTGAACCGTGCACTGAAAATGTAGTAATATCTGCATTTAATCATGCGTCCCCGCGAAAAAGTCGAAGTGGGGTACGCCACATTTCTTGGGTGGCATGTGACTGCTTTTTTGTACGGTATGTCATTTTGAGACGCAAAAGATTTGGTTTGGTTTTTGACAGATTCACCTCTCGCATACGGCATACGTATGATACTCGCAGTGTCACTGTCCCATTTTACATCAGATGTCGCTTTGAGCATTTTGCGATGTACAGATGTTATTTGTTAACTATGTAATTTTAACTTAACGCGGAACGCTCTCTCTCTCTCGCAGTGAGACCCCGTACAGCCAGGCGAAGATTTTTAAGATTACGTGTTCATCTAAGTAAAATTTTCCTATCTAATAGTATCACATATTTCTACTGAGTCAGGGGGTATTCGCTTCGCAAAGAATGATGGCCCCTTTCACTACTTTCGCGAAAATCCTAAGATCCCGCTCAACATACCCATGCTCGTCGGGGGCGAAAATGGCTGTTTCTGGGGCCTGGACAGGCCATTTTGAGTGCGCGGGTGCTAGAGGAATTGGATATAAGATCGGGATCGCGTGTTTGAAGTTCGTGGGATCTTTTGGGGACCCTCACTAAACACTTTGTCGAAGAAATAATCAGAAAAAAATTATTTGGGTGCTCGCCAGGGGCCTAAATGGTTGTTTCTGGGGCCTGGACATGCCAATTTGAGCGGCGCGCGGGTGCTAGAGGAATTGCATATACGATCGGGATCGCGTGTTTGAAGTTCGTGGGATCTTTTGGGGACCCTCACTAAACACTTTGTCGAAGAAATAATGAGAAGATTTTATTTGGGTGCTCGCCGGGGGCGAAAATGGCTGTTTCTGGGGCCTGGACAGGCCATTTTCAGTGCGCGGGTGCTAGAGGAATTGGATATAATATCGGGATCGCGTGTTTGAAGTTCGTGGGATCTTTTGGGGACCCTCACTAAACACTTTGTCGAAGAAATAATGAGAAAATTTTATTTGGGTGCTCGCCGGGGGCGAAAATGGCTGTTTCTGGGGCCTGGACAGGCCATTTTGAGTGCGCGGGTGCTAGAGGAATTGGATATAAGATCGGGATCGCGTGTTTGAAGTTCGTGGGATCTTTTGGGGACCCTCACTAAACACTTTGTCGAAGAAATAATGAGAAAATTCTATTTGGGTGCTCGCTGGGGGCGAAAATGGCTGTTTCTGGGGCCTGGACAGACCATTTTGAGTGCGCGGGTGCTAGAGGGAATTCATAATAACATCGGAATCAAGTGTGTGCACGTTCGAACCGTGGTGTTCGGCAATTATAACATGTGGAAAGTTATCAACATGCCACAATATATTGCAAGAATGAATGCGAGCATGAAAGCACACCATGCATGCATGCAAGCATGCAAGCATGTGCATAAATATTGCAAGCATGAAAGCACACCAATGGGGCTGAAAATAGTTAGCAGTTTGCGTGCGGCCTTCGCATCACTGTCAAGCAGCCGCTGCAAGCAAGATCGCGACGTTCAACTGGCAGGAGCAGCGATGGCGTTTGGAGCAGCGTCAGATTCAGTCCCGGAGGTCGCCAGAGTTTTGGGCATAAAACGTATGGTGGTCACCACAGGGCAGGTAGGGCACCAAAACTTGCAGGCTGGAATCGGACTTGGGTTGGCAGCAAGGCGAAGTAGCGGGCTGCTGAAGGGCTTGGTGACTGAAGCCAAGACGAAACTGAAGGATATCATCAACGCGGAAGTGGCGAAGAAAGTAAGGGAGTTCTGGCTCAGCCCTGGGATAACGCGGGTGTCCACCTGCAAAAGGGATGTTATCCAGGTCCGACATGAAGACGGGACAATTGAGAAGGCTTCAAAGCAATGGCTTGAAATGACACAGTTGGAGGTGTTCAGAAGGTTTCAGAAGAAGGAACCTGACGTGAAGATTGGCTTGAGGAGTTTCGAGCAGAAGAAGCCGCTACAAGTCCGCAGACTTACCCGCAGGAACACGATATCCTGCTGTTGCAGATATCATGAAGACTTCCGGCTGGCGTTGACGTCATACAACCGGGCGCACGAGACATTGCATTCGAAGTGTGAGTGCGGGGATAGCACGTGTTGCCCACTCGTAGGGGGGTAGAGAGCAGTCCTATCCAACCGTAAGCCGACAGCGGCGGACCCGGAAAAGGTATGCGGGCGGTGCGAGATTGGTGCGTTCACGTCAAAGTTTGTAGCGTCGTTGCTGTGCCCGAAGCCTACCATGCCAGACGGAGAGCCCGCGGAGTTTCACGCTATGCGGTGCTTGGATCAGTCTTGCGAGGTTTGCGGCGGGTTACAAAACTTTAAACTGTGCGAGGCGGAGATAGCAAAGGCGGGGCAGGAGGTGGAGTGGAGTACATATGAAAGCAAGGTTGTGGGGTTGGACGAGGAAGGGAACAACAAGCACCGAGTACAGTTTGTGCAGAAGCACACCCCAGTTGGGGAGCTCGTGTCCAAGTTGCAAGGGTGCCTGCTCGGGCATGTACCCGGGGAGTCCAAAAACTGCTTGTGCTCGGGCAAGTTTGTGCAGAAGGCACCGGACACGGACTCGGGCTGGGCGGTGAAAGAACTGGACGGGGTGGGTGGTCGGCCTTGTCCATTTCTGAAGCCATATGCATACCATTGCTTCATGGCCCAACATTCCATGAACATGTTCAACAAGTGCAAGGAGAATTTGCCCTTGGGCCAATGCCTCCTTCTCTTCGACTTCAGCGAGAACCACGCCCTGAACATTCCGCGGGCCATCCAATCCTTGCACTGGATTGTGAAGCAAGCCTCGCTACTATGCTGCGTGCTATGGCGGCATGCGGTAAAGGAGGTGGACGGGGTAGAGTCCACAGAGGAGAATCCTATCATCGTGAAGGATTATCTTTACTTCATGGGCGACAGCATGCCCCATAGCCACCGCTCCATCCAGCACATGCGCAAACTCATTGTGAAGGAGTATTTCCAGAAAAGAGGTATTCCTCTACCCAAGTTCATTCACGAGTGGGCCGATGGGAGTGCGGCGCACAACAAATGCGCAACTGCGTTTGCGGATGTGGTGGAGAGCGGGCGCCCGATGGAATGGGTCCGTGGGCTTGGCATATGGTGTCAACGCAACTTCTTTGAGACTTCGCACGCACGAGGTGAGCAAGATGCAATGGGAGTAGCGGTGAAGCATGAGGCGAGTTTGGCGGTCATGGCTACCACGGATAAGTGGTATGGGAAGATACTGAATGCTAGGGATTTGTATGAATTCTGTCTGGAGCGACTGCAATTTGCGAAGGACCGAGGGTCCAACCGGCGCTCGGCATTTGGGCGCTGGTTCTTCTTTTTGGTGGAGGACGGCGACGTGGACGTGTCGGGACCGGGCTTCAACACGGTGGATGGCACCTTGGCGTTGCACTCGGTGCGGGCGGGAGTTGGCTTGATGGTGGGGCTGAAGCGAGATCGGCAATGTTATTGCGATTATTGCTGTGCCCAATGTGAGAAGCCGCAGCCGGATAGTGAAGGGTGCCATTACAAGAGTCATGTGGATGAATGGGTGCCTTTCACCTTGGTGGAGGCGGCGGTGGGGGGGGAGCGGCGGACGAGGATCCGTGCAGCGGAGCATGCACACGAGGTGGCGCAAGTGGAAGTATCAAGAGGAAGCATCTTTGCACGCCCTTCGGGGGGAGATGAGCTGCACCCATATTATTCGGTAAAGGCGTTAGGCGGAGTGCATCAAGTGCTAGACGCGGACGACTACAGTAAACACTCAGTATTAAGGAATTCACCGTTAAGGAATCAGCCTGTTGGGGGTCACGATTTTAGTGATTTGGCTGGCTGGACCAAAAAAATAAGGAAGAGGTCCGAAATAAGGAAGGCCGTCGCTGGCTGACATGCTTTCGGCAATCTTAAAATAAGGAATTGACGCTGGCATAGCTTGACGCGGTGCACATGGCTAATTATTGCACATGGCATTAGGCAATTGCAGGCAGTTCTTCGTAGTGAGACTGTGATAGTATGCCGTCATTCATGTCCGTGTGAAGCTCTCTAAGCTGTTGCCTACTCGCTGGGTCCATTTTATCACTTCGAAAAATCAGCACACAGTTTTCTCGAAAAATTCAGTTTGTAAGGCTGAGGAAGATAACGAATGGCGCTGGCTGGCTCATGAATCGCGTTCCTTCTAATGAACGAATTCATTAGCACGCTGGCGCTGGCGGGGGGGGGTCACGATTTTAGTGATTTGGCTGGCTGGAGCTGTGATCTCTGTTTCATTAAATATGAGTGCTTATCGTACTACACACCGGGCGAGGGGGGAAGGGCGGGGGCGGGGGTGCATGCTACCCCTTGCGAGTTCGTTGTTGAAGGCAGATTTTTGGAATGGCGGGATGATAATACATGCACGGAGTATTTTGTAGACAATAGCATGAAATGTTTGACCTATTCACATCATATAGTGTGTGTGGAAGTGGTAGTGAAGAAGCGCAAAATATATGGACGGGAGTATTTCACTGTACCAGAGGCAGAGCATCAACGGATCCTAGCGTCCCTTGTGTAACACGATATTTGATAAGTAACGTTTGTACTATATGCTTGTATTTATAATGTGAAAGCCCATATGATGGCAACCGACATGGTTAGGTTGTATATGGATATTCCTTTAAGTTGCACCGACCCGCGCACTCAAAATGGCAATTTCAGGTCCAAAACCAGCAATTTTGGCCCATTTGCGCAACCCGAAGTCAGTTTCAATGATATTTTTCGCGACAAAGTGCTTAGAGAGGCCCCCCAAAAGGTCCCACGAACTTTAAACACGCGATTCGGACACCTAATCAAAATCCCCTAGCACCCGCGCACTCAAAATGGCCATTTCAGGCCCAAATCCAGCGTTTTTGGCCCATTTTCGCAACCCGAATTTTTTTCAAAGATGTTTTTCGTGACAAAGTGTTTAGAGAGGCCCCCCAAAAGGTCCCACGAACTTCAAACACGCGATTCGGACCCCTAATAAAAATCCTAAAGCACCCGCGCACTCAAAATGGCCTTTTCAGGGCCCAAAACAGCGTTTTTGGCCCATTTTCGCACCCCGAATTTTTTTCCAAAGATTTTTTTCTTGACCGAGTCTTCAGAGAGGGCCCCAAAAATGTCCCACGAAGTTCAGACACGCCATTCGGATACCTAATCAAAATCCTCTAGCACCCGCGCACTCAAAACGGCCTTTTCAGGCCCAAAAACAGCTTTTTTGGCCCATTTTCGCACCCCATATTTTTTCAAAGATTTTTTTTCTTGACAGAGTCTTCAGAGAGGGCCCCAAAAATGTCCCACGAAGTTCAGACACGCCATTCGGATACCTAATCAAAATCCTCTAGCACCCGCGCACTCAAAATGGCCTTCGTCAGGCCCAAAAACAACGTTTTTCGCCTCCGGCGAGCTGAAAAAGCTTTTTGGGGAAAAAAATCTCACCGGGCCTTTGGATTGTCCTGAACATGTCCCGCAACTCCTAAAAGTTGTAAATGTTACATTATGCATGTGACCACTTTGTGACATCCGAGCTTTTTGCGACGGCTCCCTGACTGTTCCTTCTGTCCCCTATAATGTAGGGTTTCTGACTGCTTCGAATGAACTACATAATTCAAATCGAGCAGAACCTGTGTGGTCTGTGCCCACGACAGGTTATTCCTTTCATCATCCGTAATGAATCTAAGATGGAACTGTTTTTTGAGGTCTGACTCCATGTTGCTGACAAACCTATCCTTAATTAGGACATCATCCAAATCAACTGATGCTAACGAAGCCAGTGACGTGAATGTGCGTAGGTAATCCGAGAATTTCTGGTTGCCCTGCTGTAATGCCATCAAATGTTTTCTGGCAACTGACTTCTTGTGGGGATTCCCGAACTGCCTGAGGAATGTGGTTCTGACATGTTCATACGTGGCATCAGGTGTTTTAGCCACGACATGAAAGAAGTGTCTGTCATTATTCTGTAGGAACGTGAGAAAGACTGTGATGAGATCCTTGTCTAGTGCTCCAAGATATGTGAACTGGAAGTATCTGTCCACTGTCTCAATCCATACCTCTGCATCCTGTCCAATTTTGTATTCCTTAGGTGGATTCATTTTCATCTTCGGAACGAGTGTTGCTGGAACTGCTGCTGAATGAATCTGACCATCATCCGGGTCTGTGAAGACAGGTGGAGCATGATCCTCTGTATATTCCTCATCTGGTTCCTGAGGCTCTGTGATTGGATCTCTGTATCGACTCATGTTAGGTTTCATTCTGCTGATGGCATCGAAGTACCCTATCTCATCATACCGTGTCTGAGTGTCAGCATATCCAGTTAACCATTTTGGAACCTTGAATCTGCTGAAGGAATCATAAGAACCCAGAATATCAAAGAACCAGTTGGATGGATCTGCAGGTATCTGTGGTATTTCTGCCATCTAAACAAACAAACTCCACACCAACAAAACCTTCAAAAAGCTGATGTGTGTGTGTGTGATATATATATATATATACTGTAGCCTAGATGCATATCGTTCTTTCCTTGCATCCGACGAAACCGGGGGCTCCTCAGCTCCCACATACATTCGTGACCGTCGTAAATAAATATATATACTATTTTCAACGCCCACGATCGACCCGGTGATGTTCATGTTGGAATGACGATGGCGTTGGCGAATGTGGCGACTAATACCGAGCAGTACAGTAACGCCAGCGCCACCGAGACTCACGACGCAGTCGAGTGACAACAATCACTCCCCGGACTTTTTCACATCCAGTTAGTGAGACTCTGCGAACGTGAAATCAACGCACGACACACCATTCGGTAACCCAAGTGTGTTACGTGCGTCCGATATATATGACAGATCCCGACGATAGACCGGTGACGTGGATATAATCGAAAATTAAAATGATCGAACGAGACCCCACGGACTGAGTCAAATCGAACGCTTTGCTACGGATTAGAAATCTACCGATAATTCAAGCGCAAGCGAAGGAGAAGTCTAAAAGACCCTCCTGGACAAACGCGTGGGTGCTTGCTTCACTTGCAAAAGGAAGGCGAAAGGTTCATCGAGCAACAGCTGTTACCGTTCGTGCATGGATATACAGCAGATATGTGTTTGTGAGCACATTTTTCAAATTCGAAATTTCTCTCATGGTAAGCCAAGCTCAACGTGAAAGAGGAAACAAAATTTTATCCCAAATTGCACCGATCAAAACATTGTTAAAGCGTCGGCGACGAAGTTTGAAGGACTTGTATAACGAAGGTGTGCGTTTAGACAGGTTGCATCCTGAGTTGCGTGGTGCGTACGCGTTGCTTGCGATCCGGCTGATAGAGTTGAGAAATATCGAAGGGGCTAGCATCAAGATACCTCCGACACCAAACCTCCCAGGCGACTCCGTCCTCACTTCGTATGCCAGTCAGGAAAAACTTAAGCCCCTGCCTGGACAACAAGCCATCTCTGCATTTTTTAAGGAAGACAAACGCGTGTGTGCTTGCTTCACTTGCTTGACTCGCGAGTTTAGCCCACTTCCCGAGCAAAGCCAACGGTTTCTTTTACCTACTGGCTCGCCTTCATTATTTTCCACTCCGCAGCTTCCGAAGGTATTTCCACTCTTGCACTTTTTATGTTGTAGGTCCCTTTTCCCTAACCCACACACAATGCAGTACTAGTTTCATTGAGACACTTCTTGCATAACCCCTCCTTTTCGGTGCTTTTGTTGCGCAGGCTCGTTCTAATATCAAAACACATACCGCTGCCCCTCCACGTCGCTCAAAACGTTTAAGCACGTCTACACCTTCACCAACTTCAGGTTTGTTACAGTGATCGCCAACCAAAATGGTCAACCACAAATACAAGGGTAACCAATGGGGTGTCCTTGACGACAAAACGTATGAAGCCCTCCGCTCCTTTTGTGAAGAGCAACGCCAAGCACCCACGCCTCGAAGGTATAACTTCCGCATATCTCCGTATCTACACTATTCTTCCGCAATTTCCCCCTTTCATATCAATTCCGAAGGCCTTACGCACGCTCTTCTATTTCACTCATCGCAGGCTCGTTCCACAATCCCTGTGGGGTGGCGGGCGACTTCGTTCGTGTGACATCACGGTCTTGGAACCAAACCACGCTCAACAACAAATTGCCAGGGAGGCAGCGGCTAAGGACTGGGCTCTCATGTTCGACTTTTTGCACCAGGTGTGCACCTTTCTACCTATCACGTCAATTGTGACTTTCGGAATTTTGGAATTTGCCCTGCCTCCTCATATGGATACTGGGTACCCGCCTTCATTGCTGCGCACTGCAGCATTCAGCACTCCGTTATCTTGCCTTGTGTATCCCCCACGCCCTTTGTGCGTTTGGATGTGCGCACACTTGATAAGTGAATTCTGGAATTTCCTTCCGTACACAGGCGCGTCCTTTGGCCAGACGTAATGCTGCCACCGAGGATGACGCTTCTCCCGACTGGATACTCTTGGTGCCCCCCCACGAGCACGAGTGGGTTATCATGTCCGGCCATCTGCTCCTAGACCTACAAGATGGCTTGGCCAATCGGCCAAATGCCCCAATCTGTGCAATGTGCAAGAAACCCACGCACAAGCTTTGGTGCAAGGGGTTCTGCAAGCCTTGCTATTCCAAGTCGAGGGCTTCCATTGCAAAGCAAAGGAAGGCACAGGGTACCTCGGAAAATGGCGCCCGAGGGCGAGGAAGACCCCGCAAGACATAACCATAGTAGCATGTAGGATGTCACACATGCTCTCGTAGAACAACCCCTTCTAAGATTAGACTGCCAAGAACTAGGCTTGTACAAGCCATCACCAAGAACCATGGGTATCACCTGCCTGCCTGTCTTCTAGACTACTACCATTATTTATTACTTGTATTATTTTTGAATAGGCATCTGCACTAAACATGCATCTAGGCTAAAAATGCATCCAGGCTGAATATGCTTTCAGGCTACAGCATATATATATATATATATATGTACATGTATCATTTTTATACATTGATATGATGAGGTGAAGTATATATATGATTCCATCTTCTTCCCCCCTCAAGGAAGTGTGAAAACCACAGGCAGTTTTCAAGTGCCTATTACCTCATCAAATAGCATGCAATCCTGATAGGAGGCAGCTGTACAGTCTTTGGGATGTTGCCCTACAGTTCTTGGGTTGTTGCCCGAAATATTAGTCATGCATGTGCTGATTTCAGCATGACCATTATGCCAAATACAGTGTGGTTCACCAGTATTTAGTGGCATTTCAGGGTGTTACGGGTTACATTGACCCTAGTCACCTACAGTGACCTTAGGGTGTTATATAGTATCGGTAACACCTATTTATATCAAATTTAAGCAGTATGCATGTTTACTGGAAGGAAAGAAGTAAAACTGCATTTAGCATGTCACTGCTAATTATGTGACTCTTGAGGTGCGGTTACACCCCTAAGTGTTTACACATAATTTTTAGGGTGTTACACGAGGTGTGAAGTGCTCAGGTATTTTTGCATATACTATTGATAGGTGAAAATTTGGATCCGCGAAAAAAATTGGACTCAAATTTTCATTTTCAAATCTAACGTGTGAGACTTTTACCCATCATTTTTGGCACTTTCTGGCTTATCTATATATATATATGTAAGCCATAGTGTACACTATAGTGTACACGTCTGTCACAACTCTGTAATATACCTCACTCGCACCCATGAAATGGAAATTGACATTTTTTCATGGTGTTTTGTGAAGATATGTGTATGGCCATCATATGGGGTTTTACCGATTGAAACCCATGACAAACTGGCCAAACCCTAATACTTATATGTAAATATATCAATAGTGACTTACAGTCACTTTATAATGATAACTTGTCAGTTGATTTATTACTTACTTAGGATTGTCAACTCCTTAGATAACCTTAGC
>LGRX02015033.1:0-20712 GCA_001247695.2 Cymbomonas tetramitiformis
ATACTCTGAGTGGACAGCGTGTGGCACGCAGTCCCATACTCTGAGTGGACAGCGTTTGGCACCCAGCCCCATACTCTGAGTGGACAGCGTGTGGCACCCAGCCCCATACATCCCATAATTCACATCATCATTTCCAATCACTGGCCTGTTTGTGATGTGAGAGCATATTCTCCTGTCCATACAGCCTGCACTCAAGCGGCTCGGTTTTATTGTTAAGTGTTCCAAACAGTAGGTTGTTGTCTTCGACTTTAGTACTTCCGCTGTTATAATAAAGAAGACCTCTGTTGATCGATACATAGCACGATTGACTGCTTTGTTACGTTCACTTCCGAGTAATATTTGGTACGAGTATGAATGCCTTTTGTGTGATGAATGTGCATTAATGCCCGTCTGTGATGAATGTTTGCTCAATTGTGTGCGCCCAACCACGCTTTGTGCTTGTCGCCCGCTTCGAACCAAACACGCGCGCATTAATTCTTTATTTGGTCTTCACGTCGCAGCCTTCGGCACGCAGATCTCAATACAATATGGGCCGCACACTGGAGCTAGGGATCCCCTGTCTGGTTTGAAACCTTTAGCTTGCCTGGGCTCGAGCAGTGGAGTGGAATATTTCCATGACGGACCTGCGGTGCAAAGCTTGATGAGCTCCCAGCTACCCCACATTGTTGGCTGTGATTCGTGTTTGTGGTGGGTCTACTTTGCACTTGGTCTAGTTTGGGATGTCTCGACGCGAATGGTATCTTGCCACGGCCCCGCCCTGTTTCTGAATGCTTCTTACTCCAATGAGATGATGGTGGGCTGGATTTTGTCGTCGGATCTCATGCCGTTCAGTGTATTGATTCGGGTATAGATATTTTGTAGTGGTGCACCAATCATCTTGGGATAGAGAGCATGCCACACTTGCTCATGTGGCGACATGGCGGAGTGAAAGCGGGGTGCTGGGAGGGTGCCATTGGACAACAGATGGAACTACAGGTGGTAAGCTACCTGGGCTCGGAGTCAAGAGTTGTGGTCGGTTATGACTCGGAGGGCGTTATGCCTGAGGGGCCACTGCACGTGTTCGACTTGCACCAGCGCGCCCTCGTCCGATCGTACTGGGCGCACTCCGGCCAACGTCATAGACTACGGTGCACTCCTCCCCCCTCACTGCTGCCCCCGCCACCCACCTGGCGCTGCTATCCCCACAGAATGCAGAGGCCGCGCGAGCCACCTGTCGTTACCTTATCACGAGGGTCCCGCATGGTTTATGCAGCGCCTGCTCGCTTGCCCTACCCCCGTCACCGGCTCTACACCTCCGCACCCAGCTTCCCCAGACCTTCACCCCGACCCCCGCCTGCAGCCTGATCCCGGCCCCTCAGAGCAGGGCCCTTCCTCTGCTTGGTATCAGCGTCTGAGAGGTGGCCGCACTCGCATGGAAATATTCGATGAAACTGATTCCGATTCTTCGAGTCCCGCGTGCGGAGTCGGCTCAAGTCCGATTGCCTGATGACCGCATTCGCCCAATCCCAACACTGCCTTCAACTTCCGAAGCTGCGTTTTTGCTGTCCGCATGTTATCCATCGTAATGTGACCATGGATGTCAAAGGTTCACAGCATGAAAGGAGCTGGCATGGGCGCGCGATACGACAGTGGATGCCATTGGCCGGCAAGTGCGACAGAGGCAGTGTGTGCATTAGACAGCGCAGAGCATAGCCACCATGAGCGAGAGTATTGTGGAGGCCACGCGCCTGGGGAACTCCACGACAAAGAGCAAAGAGCTGAGAAAGGCCTGGGCTCGGTGGAGGGAGCAGCTGAAATTGATGGAAGAGCGGTGTGTGGGGTGGAGGTGGGCGGGGAGGTGGCGGCCACGGGATGCAGCGGAGGGCACGCCTGGCGTGTTGGCAAGCGGTGGAAGCGACGGCCTGGTGATCGCCCAACACCTTCCCCGGGCAGTGCATCTCGAAATATTTCAAAGCCCTGACCTCCCCCGCTCCCCCCCCTCCGAGCGCTGAAGCCACGTTCTTTTCCCCACCGATCAGTTTCGCAAATCTTGCTTTTGCCTGTACCCAATATTCGTTGAACCTTTCTGCCTTCGCACGACCGGGCTCCGTGGATATGAGTAAAATCATGGGCTTGAGATTTGATCCGGGAATGTGATGCCGAGCTTGTGTTTGGATGCGCCTGTGGGGGAAGCAGGTTCGTTTGTGGGATGAGCGCAGCCAAGGCTGCCTGGGCACCCTAGAGGTGCTCGGGGAGGTGAACGAGACGAGCTTCAGCTCCTGCGCCACCTATCTCCAGGTCCCGGCACCGGCATGAGCTCCACCACCCTGAACTTAACGCCAAGGGCACTTGGATGTTTCGAGGGGTGTCGCATCCTTGTATCCAGGAGAGGTGGTGAAGCTTCGTTTGCAAAAGAAACTGGGCAGAGCATGTGTCATCCTGACGGCCTCCGCGCGTTCCATGCTGCCACGCGACATTCGCAGTTTGATTGGAGCGTGCCCCGCGCCATGGTGTGGCCTACAGATGTGTCACGCCGAGTGCTTGGTTTTAACTTTGGAAAACCCTCAAGTCAGCGCCCTGCCGTTGATGATGGCTTGACGCCCTGCGCGGGCTGCCGTTGATGATGGCTTGACGCCCTGCGCGGGCTGCCGTTGACGATGGCTTGACGCCCCGCGCGGGCTGCCGTTGATGATGGCATGGCGCCCTGCGCGGGCTGCCGTTGATGATGGCTTGACGCCCTGCGCGGGTTGCCGTTGATGATGGCATGGCGCCCTGCGCGGGCTGCCGTTGACGATGGCTTGACGCCCTGCGCGGGCTGCCGTTGATGATGGCTTGACGCCCTGCGCGGGCTGCCGTTGATGATGGCTGGCTTGACGCCCTGCGCGGGCTGCCGTTGATGATGGCTTGACGCCCTGCGCGGGCTGCCGTTGATGATGGCTTGGCGCCCTGCGCGGGCTGCCGTTGATGATGGCTTGACGCCCTGCGCGGGCTGCCGTTGATGATGGCTTGACGCCCTGCGCGGGCTGCCGTTGATGATGGCTTGACGCCCTGCGCGGGCTGCCGTTGATGATGGCTGGCTGACGCCCCCTGCGCGGGCTGCCGTTGATGATGGCTTGACGCCCTGCGCGCTGCCGTTGATGATGGCTTGGCGCCCTGCGCGGGCTGCCGTTGATGATGGCTTGACGCCCTGCGCGGGCTGCCGTTGATGATGGCTTGACGCCCTGCGCGGGCTGCCGTTGATGATGGCTTGACGCCCTGCGCGGGCTGCCGTTGATGATGGCATGGCGCCCTGCGCGGGCTGCCGTTGATGATGGCATGGCGCCCTGCGCGGGCTGCCGTTGATGATGGCTTGACGCCCTGCGCGGGCTGTCGCGCTGCTTGGTACTAAAAGGAAGCGTGAAGGGGGGCCACTGCCGGCATGTGGGCAGGCATCAAGCACAAACAATTACGCGGTAATCTACGATGTGCGGCGCCTCTCCGCAGGGCCGCTGCACGTGCTCAGTCACGGCCCTCCAGCCTCCGTAGTAAACCCCACCAACGAGGATGGGGATGAGCGCGATGGGCCGAGAGGCATCACTGTGCGCCCCAACGTGGTGGACGAGGGCGACCAGGTCCGAGCCCAACCCCACCCTGCTCCGTCTTAGACAGTTGAAACGCGAGCTAGAAAATATCAGACACGTATCATCCTATCTATCGGATACGTTACGTGCGATCGTCGTCTGGATGCACGGCAGTACTCCGCCAAGCCCCTCCCGCCATTCATCCAATGACATGCCTCCTTCGAGACGCTCCTATATGGCTGCTTCATCGCCCACTGGGTACCGCGTTAGCAGGGAGACGTGTTATCCACGGAGATGAAGCGCATACTCGCTGCTGCCGGCCAAAGAAGGCCACTAGCACCTGGAGGATTCGGGTGCAGGCACTCTGTGACAGTGATGGCACCTTCTGACGCTGACGTCAGCCCATGGCTGAGTCGGGTGCAGGCACTCTGTGACAGTGATGGCACCTTCTGACGCTGACGTCAGCCCATGGCTGAGTCGGGTGCAGGCACTCTGTGACAGTGATGGCACCTTCTGACGCTGACGTCAGCCCATGGCTGTGTCGCGGTGCAGGCACTCTGTGACAGTGATGGCACCTTCTGACGCTGACGTCAGCCCATGGCTGAGTCGGGTGCAGGCACTCTGTGACAGTGATGGCACCTTCTGACGCTGACGTCAGCCCATGGCTGAGTCGGGTGCAGGCACTCTGTGACAGTGATGGCACCTTCTGACGCTGACGTCAGCCCATGGCTGTGTCGCGGTGGTCGATAGGTAGGCTGAGTCAGGATGCTCGACGAGGAGGGCGAGGCCCTGGAGGTTTCTTGTTGGGGAAGCGCCGGCCTAGTGTATGGACAGGAGGCGTGCAGAAGCTGAAGCTCGGGTCTCAGTTGGGAGGCGCTCAATATCGGAGGGAAGGTGTCTGGTGGGGAAGCTGGGACCTTCAGGACGTTTGGTGGGGAGGCAGTTGCTTGAGGGATGTCTGGAAGGGGGTTGCTCAGATGTGTGTTATGGGGATGGGGGCTCTGTGGTGTATGGCCAGGGGTTTCTCGGAAGCAGAGGGAATCAGAAAATCAGTGCTCAGAAAATGAGGGCCGGTCTATGTTCGGGTGAACTTGGGGCTTTGGTTTGGGGGCGGGGCTCAAAAATTGAGGCCAGGTGGTTGAATGGAGGGGTGCTCAGGGGATCAACACCGCGCAGTGGTTTGAAGGGGGTACGCGGCTAGTGACTGGCAGCGGGAACAGCAGTGTGGCGGTGTGGGACGTGGCACTGGGTGATCCGATGATACACTGGATGCCGCGTGACTCACACACTTACGCCCACCGCCGATCCGTCAACTCCATTGCCATCAAGCCTGGTGCGCTTGCATCTCGCCGCCGCCTCTGTGTGGTGGTGACCCTTCGATCAACCTTATTCGAGATGCATTCTGTCCGGCACCAACTGAGCACTTTCCAAGGGGCTCCTGCACTCCAGCCTTGCTCGAATGGATTCCCATGGGCGCCACACGGAAAGCCGATAGACATCACGAATATTTCTGCACGTGTCAAAATGCGATATCTAATGCGAGATGATTGGGCCTAGGTGGAGGTTTTGGGGGTAGCGCATAGCCATGTGGGTGCTTACTTGATGGGGGGTTATCCTTTATAGCGTTATGCATCCTCTTATCAAAGCATGGTCGCCAGTTGGCCTGACCGTTACAGGCTTTGAGGCACTCGATTTCCATGCTACCGCCGACGTCCGATTGGGCCACGCTGTACGGGAAGATGTCTAAGAAGACAAGGTGCGCGCGCACAACCTCTGTGTGCCAACTCGCTGTACGGGGTGGTACGAGCAGAGGTTGTGCGCGCGCATGTTGTCTTCTCAGACATTTTCCCGTACAGCGTGGCCCAATCGGATGTCGGCGGTAGCATGGAAATCGAGTGCCTCAAAGCCTGTAACGGTCGGGCCAACTGGCGACCATGCTTTAATAGGAGGATGCACAAAGTTGTAAAAGATACTCCCCCATCAAGTAAGCACCCACATGATTATGCATTACCCCCAAAACCTCCACCTAGGCCCAATCATCTCGCATTAGATATCGCATTTTGACACGTGCAGATATATTCGTGATGTACTGTCGTGTTTACTAGCATATGTCTGTGGTTTCTTGTCTTGGCACCACCCTGTTCCTGCATGCTTGTCTTATCCACTGGGGTGCTGATAGTCTAGCTTCGGTTGGCATGCCTCGTGCTGTTCGATGTGTGAGCAATGCCATTCACCGCAATATGTCGATTTGCACACACACAGTCGTAGCATTATGATGAAGGTGGTAGGTCCCATTATTGAGGGGAGGGCTCGCCGGGACCATGATGCAGGAGGCCATCTATTTGCGAGTGGAGGGGACGAGCAGAAGATCTTGTTGTATGACTTTGTCAGACCCTCTTGAGCATAAGATTTGCATGCCCTGCTCTAATTGTTGAGCATGGGCATGAGTGGGATTAATAATGGAATACAATATGAGCAGGAGAGGTTCCTATCATTGGCGCTAACAAACTCTTTTTGCCATGTTTTTTTGTCGCTGTGAAAGTATGTGAATGTCGAGAGAGAAAACGGCTTTAACAATGTGACGTGATGATATATAAGCTTGCAATGATTCGGATGCATGGAAGCGCATCACGACAGATCAACAATCACCGTTACCGAGATGATAACGGAACTACTAGAATATTGTATTCAGACATAGTGCGAAGAATGGACTTACTGAGTGCGCATCGCAAACCCCATGAGTGCACGTTCCGTATATCACAAAGCATTATTTTGGGGAAATCGGACCGTATAATTGTTGCGGCGGTTTGTGACAATGAATTGTTTCAAAGTATTTTTTTTCTAACACAATTTGATGTCGGGGAATCCGATGGTGAACTTCAATTTGTGTGACTCCCTATATTAGGGCGCTATGTACGTTTGCACATAGGGGGGTATGGTACGGTTAAATGTGCACTTCTTACGATAGGTGCTACGTCGTGTTGCGGCGTAAAAATACATGAAGCACGGTAATTTATGTTGTATATGAGTAATATACAACCTATTTGTATGAGAGTGTGTGTTGGCATCCATTTATATCATGTCGGCTACCTTTCGCGCGTAAAGGATGGACCGAGCATTCGCCATACTTGGTGGCATGTTAAAATGCAAGCAACTACGATGAACTAATATGCACTGAACGCTAAGAATACATATTATATGTTGCAACAATATCCTTGCACGGAAGTGATATACTCTAGACAGCATTGCCCTCTAAATACAACTTTAAATTTTAGGGTTTCAGGGTGAAACCCTATACATAGGTGTTATTGGCTGCTCCCATAAGTTGCATATCCAAGGCCCACGTACTTAAGCAGGGCTGAATACAGCCTTAGCCTCTCCCACAACAACAATAGGGTTCGGCGGAGCCCTGCCTCATGACATTCAAAAACAAACGCAAGCTTTCACATGATGGGCAGCCGCAATCCAAGCGCGCCAGATCCAAGCGCGCGACTGCCATCTCACTGGCGATTATGAGCACACAGCCAGAGTACCTAGCACAGATTACCAAATTGGAAAGAAAGCTCCAAAAGTTACAAACCAACGTCCAAGAGTTAAGGGGCACTATGAGCGATATCACTGCAGACCGTGACCAATTTCAAGCTGAAATCCAACGGCACAAACAAAGAATTCGAAACCTGAAAAAGGAACATTCCCGAGGATGCGGCTGCACAATCGAGGAAACCAAAACGGTTCAAGGCAGAAGCACCTAGCTCCCATAAAGCACGGGTTCAACGACTTAACAGAAAGGGGGAACAATTGGAACGTGTGCTGAAGGGTATGGAGTCAGCTGCTGTTGTCAGAGAATCTATTGATGAGTATCAGAGTTTACCTGGCGAGGCCAAGCGTGAAAATACCAAACTTCCTGCAATTGCCGAATATTTCCTTGGACACCTGCGGACCATGCCTTATGGACCTTCTGTGGCTGCCGAGGTGTTGGACATGACAAGCAACGAAGGACTACTACGATATATTCGTACGAACGACAGGCTCATGCAAACTTTGATGCAAGAGGTGACCGACAAGATCGAAGAGCATTGGAGTCTGGAGCGGTGTCATGCTATAAAAGTGTTGCTTGGGCTCTCTGATCATAAGTACGGTATGCTACGAAAGTTGTTGAGCTCTGAGCATGACGGTGTCCAAAAGTGGAATACAACTCTCTTGTGGGAAGAGGGCGAACGACAGGTAGGCATGCCAAAAGTGAAGCCACTACATGTTATCAAGGCAAAGCGTGAAGAGATTGCTGCGTCAATCGGACTCTCTGAGAACGACGACGGCTCCCTTGCTGAGGTGGACCTACACTCCAAGATTGCGGCAGTCATCAAGCAAATGCGTGACTCCCAGACTGGCCTGCTGCATACGCGAACCGCGCGCACTGCAGACGAGCTAGAGTGCTTTCTATATGGTGATGCACACGGCACATATAGGGGAAAGAAGGTGACAGGTATCACCTTTCGTTTAAGACCTTCCGACGGACTGTATACAAACAGTCCCTTTCACTGCTTCACCTTCTGTTACTACGAAGGTGCGGATAATTTCGCCAACCTGTCAAAGTGCACAGGTGAATAAAAAAAAAACACCTGCAACAAATTCTGGAAACGGCATCACAGTTGACAACACGAAATACAACGTGACCGTTAAGTGCGGAGGAGACTTACCATATTTGTGTTCGTGCCTGGGCCACTATGGAGCTAGTGGCAATTATCCTTGCCCCTTTTGCATCGTACATGTGGATGACATGTTTGACGCAGAGCAAGATTGGGATGCACTGGCGCGTACTTTCGAGAAGCTTCAAATATGGTCCCACACCGCACCACTCCCCTTTTATTGCGACGTGTGTGACATAGGTTTCACAACACGACAACAGCTCGACAAGGCGGCGCCTAATAGCAAGTCAGCAATGTCTACGTGGGTAAGGAATCAATATGGCATCGAATATCACATCATGTGGTATTTGTACCGACACGAACTATGTCCAAGCAGGTTGATGGCCACTATGTTTCGTGCTGTTTACATTGGCTGCTACGACAAGTGGATGCGGCTTTTATGCACACCGTACACGCACACGCTGACACCGACGAGAAAGCCCAAGCTCTCACAGCACAGCTAAAAGCACATGGGATCAGCGTGTCCAAGGCGATCAAGAAATGGCAGGCGTATAAAGCAGCGAAGGACCGCGCGGGGAGTGCTACCTTCATTGGTGACCACGCTGTGGTAGTCCTTGCTGAATATGATTCCTACTTGGACCTGCACACCCCCATGGGCCGCGAAGATATATATGAGGCTTCGTGGCTCGCTATGGTGCACACCTATGAGTGCATCCATGAGGTGATGGAGGACACGCCCGAAAATCGTGAGAAGAAAGCGAAGGCTATCGCGGAGGCAGCACAAGTACTCGCGTGGGCATGGGAAGACGCCGCACCTTCGTCGAGACCTCCATACATCCACATCGCAATGGTGCACATCCCACGCGCAGTACTCAAGCACGGTACGAATGTTGACCAGTACAGTGGCCAGGGGATCGAGCACCTGGGTAAGCTCCGTCAGATTTGGCAGCAGTGTGCCGCCAATTGCAAAGCACGACAAATGCGAGATTAAAAAAAACCGGAGGCACCAAGACGCAGAAACGTGGTGACAAGGCACAAGTTCTACTTCACGAAAACGAGCACAACGTGTGCTTGAGCAAGTTTTCTGCCCCTACATTCTGGGAAAATCAGAAGACGCGTCTTCTGAACGTCTTCTGAACGTCTTCTGAGACGTCTTCAGGACGTCTTCTGGGGTCCAGAAGACATCCAGAAGACATCCAGAAGACGTCTACTTCGGCGCGTCTTATATTGTCTACCATCTTCTGGGTTCCAGAAGACGTCCAGAAGATCTTCGGCGAAGACATCCAGAAGTTATCTTCTGGACGTCTTCTGCATGTCTTCTGCATGTCTTCTGAATCCCGGAAGACATCTTCTTGATATATTTTGGACGTCTTCTGTACATCTTCGCCGAAGATCTTCCGGACGTCTTCTGAAACTCAGAAGATGGTAGACATTAGAAGACGCGCCGAAGACGTCTTCTGGATGTCTTCCGGATGTCTTCCGGATGTCTTCTGGAACCCAGAAGACGTCTAGAAGGCATCATCTTCCGGAATTCAGAAGATGTACAGAAGTCATGCAGAAGACATTCAGAAGATATCTTCGGGACGTCTTCCCGGAAGATCTTCCGGACGTCTTCTGGAACTCAGAAGATGGTAGACAGTATAAGACGCGCCGAAGACGTCTTCTGGATGTCTTCTGGATGCCTTCTGGACCCAGAAGACGTCCAGAAGACATCTTCCGAATCCGGAAGATGTACAGAAGAGGTCCAGAAGATGTCTTCTGCAACTCCACCAAAAGTCGCTATACGTATGCGTTCAGGTTACACGCATGCAGTTCGCTGACAGGATGATACAAATGGAACAAAGAAGGTTGCAGCACTCAGGTTTATTTACAAAGCTATTTATTTACATATTTACTGTTTCACTCATCAGCATCGTCTTCACTAGCACTAGGAAGGATTGCGTCCCCCGCTTCGGAGGTTGTGGTTTCGTATGCCCTAGGCAAATTCTCCTTGAAGATGGGGCGGAGGTGGCTGATGGGACCCACCCGGCTCCACTTTGACTTATCCCCGAAGGGGTAAGTCTTTTCCTCCATCGCAGCCAGAAGCTGCGACCCGAGGCCACCCGGCCCGGCGATCTTGTCGTTCGCCTTGAGGGCCTTGCCGTACAACTTCTCCATCCCGACAAAGGCCATTTGCATGCCACTTTGCCAGGCGGAGAAGAGCAACGGGGCGTTATCAAAGCCTACGTCTCCTTGTCCACCGCCAAAGGAGAGCACCTGGGTGCAGTCACACAAAAGTTTACGATCAGCTGCAAATGTCACTTACGTGATTAAAGAAACTAAATACATATCCAGAAGACGTGCGGAAGATACCCAGAAGACATATGTGATATCTTCTGGATATCGTTTATTCAAGGGTTGTGCTTGCAGAACCATACCTTGATGCCACAATATTCGCCATTCAAGTGAAGGGCGGTGGCCGACTTCCGTTTCGCTGTAGCCGACTTCAAGCCATGGGCGGCCACAACTGTTGAATTGGCTGGGTGCGTTATCACCCCCGTGAGAAGGGGCATGTCCGCGGTCCATGTCGCGGACTTCCCCTTCTCGTGGTAGTACCCCGTGGGGAGTATCTCCGGATCGTTCACCAGATCCTCGGGCACGCAGTACAATACCACGTGGCTACCCACCTCAAACCCCTCTTCAGCATCCTCCGCCACCGCCTTCTTCTTCCCCTTCGGGTCCTCCGCCACCGCCTTCCCCTTCGGGTCCACGGATGCCGCCTTCCCCTTCGCCTTGTTGTCCTCCGCCACCGCCTCCGCCACCTTCCTAACCTTAGAGCTGCCCGCCTTTTTTTCGAGCTCCTCGATCTGCGTCTGAGTCTCCAACTCTACCTGCAGGCATGTCGCCACTGAAACAGGCATATGTTAGTATGTTATACCAGAAGACACTCAGAAGACACTCAGAAGACACTCAGTCATACTTGCCTATTAGCTAAGCCCTATTAACTAAAGAAGACGTGCAGAATGCCCTCAGAACGTCTCTGACGTGTCCTGGTGACGTCTTCTTGGTGAGACAACAAAACAGGTGAAACAGAAATTAATTAAGCAAATTAACGTACCCATCTCATCCTTCTGCTCAGCGGCCAAGGCGTCCGATGCCTGGGCGGGCAGCTCGTGCAGCACCAACCCGTCGATGGTGAGCAACACTGCTTTTTTCTGCTCGTGCGTTGGGTACTTTGATCGGGCGTCGGTCTCAATGACCAGCGCCTTGATGGCGTCGGGGTGCTTGCGATAGTAGGGGTGGGCGGTCCGGGAGGGGTGCCACACCCACTTCCCCTTTTCCGTGCCCCTCCCCGACACGCTGGTATACACCCCATACCTCCAGAAAATTCGAAAGTCACAAATCATATTTCTGAGGCGCCTGCCGACCTCACGGACTTCGGAATCATCGCTGCAGGCCAGGACTTCGTCCTTGAAGGCCGCAGCCGCACTCGCTTGGTCCGATACGTTAAGGATCGGGTCGAGCCGCCCGTCGCCCACCCGCTCCACCATGATGCGGGTGAAGTCCGCTTGGAAGTGAAGCATGCCCGTCTTGGACAACTTCTTCTTGGACTCCCCCCGCTGGTTTCCCCCACCGCCTCCGCTCCCCTCCTCCCCATCCCTTGCTACGAGCCACTTGATGAAGTTTTCGTCGCTGGCGTCGCCTCCTACCGCCACGACGAACGAATCAAACTTCTCCCGGAGGTCACCCTCCTTCACCCCGCTGGCATTATTTCTTTTCAAGGTATTAGGCATTTTGTTTTCTGAGTTCTTTAAAAAGTCAAACTGTGCTGGAAGAGCGTAAACGGGTACTTTTTAGCGCCACAAAGATGCCCGGAAGACGGGCAGGAGGTCTTTCGGGCGTCTCTGGCGCATCACGTTCCGTACCCCGGTGATCGTACCGGTATCGAAACGACATCAACGTTCAAGCTAACATTCAAAGAGTGCCGTCGATCAGCGAGCCCCTTTACCTATCGCGTCGGATCGGTCGAGTGAACTCTAGATGGTTTTTGACGGGCGGATTTTTCGGGTTTGCTATCGTGCAGTCACCACGTCTCACGCGACAAACTGCGCGCGAGATCGACTCTTCGACCGTTAGTTGCTAGGAGCGATGGTGCTCTAAAACAAGAGCAGTTTCTTCTACCAAATTAGGCGGCCGTTTTAACTTAGTAACTTGGCACGTTTGACCCTCTCCCGAACAAACCACTTTTTTTTTTTTTGCAATTCTACCTTCACAGTACGGTTTTGCCCAATATTGTGCACCTTATATGTTTTTTTGTTTTTTCGCGATTTTTTATAGTTTTTTTTTCAAAAAAATACAAAAAACAAAAAAGAATATTCGGAAGATACCCCAGATACCTTCTGTGCATCTTGTTACCCTCCAGATATGTCTTTGAGGAAGACATGTCTTCTGGAAATCAGAAACTTGTAGAAGACACGCCGATGTTCCACCGAATGTCTTCTCAGTAATGTCTACCTAAATAATTTTAGGTAGACATTTCAAGACGCGTAGAAGACCCTCTAAAAAGTGAGGAAGACGCCCCGAAGAGGACTGGGAAGACATTCGGTGGAACGTCGGCGTGCCTTCTACAAGTTTCTGATTTCCAGAAGACATGTCTTCCTCAAAGACATCTGGAAGATGTACAGAAGGTATCTGGGGTATCTTCCGCAAGCACAGTCAAGAAGACGTCCGGAAGATGTCGGGAGCTGTCATCCGCGTGTCTTCCGCGTGTCTTCCGCATGTCTTCCGCACCTCTTCTGGGTTCAGCAAGACATACATTCCCCGAAGATGTCCGGAAGATGTACAGAAAGTATCTAGGGTATCTTCCGCAATCACATCTAAGAAGACGTCGGTAAGATGTCGGAGAGATATCTTCCGGGTGTCTTCTGAGTGACTTCTGAACGTCTTCTGAGTGTTTGTCTTCAGGATGCCCTCCGCACTACCTTGGCCAAGTGTCCTTTGTATAGGAGATAGAATGGCAAGTAAACGTGCCGCGCATCTCCAAAAGGGGGAAGCGCCCCCAAAGACCAAAATGTCGTCCTTCAAACGAGCGATGCTCACTAAACCCCCCCCCTGAATCCGCGGCGGAGGTCTTCCGTCAATCCAAGCCGGAGGTCTTGAAGGGGAAGATGGCAGCGGTGCACGATTGGTTGTCTACGGTGTCGCCATCCCGCGAGCTGGATCATGAGATGTCGGCATGGCTCGGGGAAGCCGTCTACAGTCATGAGCATTCCCCTGCAACAAGGTGCTTGCTTGTCTCCATAACCCACATGCATCTATCATGCACATTTATGCAGTTTGGAATGCATACAACCGAAGATGTGTGGAGCATCTTCTGCGCAACTTCCGGACGTCTTCCATGTGTCTTCTATGAATTCGCCATCACAATGTTTTCGCAGGGCTGAAGATCACGAGGACGCGGTTCGTATTTGCGTGCCGCGTCAAAGCAACCGGCCACCTTTCGGCTTAGCCGAGCCCACTAATGTGCTTTTCTCGGTTCAAGAGTTTTTTGGCTATGTGCAAGAAATTTCAGACTTGCATGAACCGGGCTTTAAGGAGCATACGTGGGAGGACATTTTCTCCGATCCATTGGACTTGGCCGATGATCCGGGCACGGTGCACTTTCGACAACATAAGTGGCTGCTTGAGCCTCCCATTGGCGTCAACCTCCAAGGAATGGTGTTGAAGATACGGGATGCAATCGCATCGGGCGAACCATATCATCGTCCTCCGGAGCTTGTGAGTGATGGGGATATGTGGATGAATCCGCAAAGGCTTTCACCTTCACCTCCGGCCCCAATGGATGAAGTTGTGGACATGACCTATACCGAAGTCCATGAGCCCGAGGACCCTCCCCCGGAGATGCCAACACGAAGGTGCGAACCGCTACTAAACTATCTCGGGCGCAGCTCAAGATGGCAGAAAAAGCTAGCAGGAACCAGTCTCAACAAGGTGTGTGCCTCGCTTCGTTATTACATGTTATATACATATGGGTACAAAGTTTTCCCTATAGCAAGTCCAAAACTATTTTTTATTTCGCTTCGCTCCTAGCTTGCTCAAGGAGCTAAATGCAAGTGCCCTCGCTTGCATCACCCTTACTCGTTTACGACTGCGGGGGGTCATAACAACTTCGGCTTCCTTTTCCTCATCGGAGGTGTTCACACGCTCCTCGACTTCATGGTCCTCAAGATCTTCCATTGGCGATGCAGGTTCCACAGGGACGGCGCGGGGACCTTCCTCGGTGGCGCCGTAGGGCCCAGAGTATCCATTGCGCACAGTCAGGACATCCTCACTGCCTGCAGCCCATGAAATGCCCTGAGCAGCGAGGAGCGTGGGCTTCACGACCACCTTTGCTGCATGCATGCGTCTGGCGAGACCCTGCACCAGTATAGTTTGCCGTTCCTTGGCGACGGTGATTTGCTCGGCAGTCAGCAGATTCCCACGGGTACCAGTGAAAGGATGCCCAGTGCACTCTGTACCCAAAAACTTAGTCGCACCCTCGTGAAACAAAACGTTTTTGTGTGTAGTGAGTACTGCGGTGCCAAAATGAAAAGTGAGTTTTTCAAGGCTATTATTTGTATTCGTTCCAGCGCTGGTGTGCACGAGCACTACTGGAGGAATGACTGCCACAATAGAATTTTTTGTAACAACTGCGTTCTTGAAGGCGTTCGTCTTGCCTAAGGTCCCAAAGTTAAGGAAAACCTCAAGCAAGTGTTCGCTAGCGATCACCCTTGTGCATGTCACCCGTGTCTGATTTGGTGGCTTCCTATCACTGTCTTGTTTTGCCAACTCGGTGAGCAAGAACTCCTCGAATATTAAGTTAAAAGCTGAGCGGAGAAAAGCCCCCATGGTGACCTTAAACCCATAAGCCGCGACGTGGCTTTTTCAAGTTTATTTTTCGATACACCTGGCGACGGAGCTCGTTACGAAAAGAGTCTGCATATGTCAGCACAAAAGTCATAAGATGTTACGGATCGAAAGATGACAGACGCCCGCAGTCGCGATGTTGGTACGTCGTCGTCGATGTCACACGCATAGTCGATCATCGATCTGCAACAGTCCAATCTGTACGAGTACCACTGAAATGCGCGAAAGGATCATCATCCTCCGCGTAGCTCAGTTGGTTAGAGCGTCGCACTAGAGAAGCGAACGTCACGGGTTCAAATCCCGTCGTGGAACATTTTCGCCCCATGACGATATATGATTTGACCCGGCTCGTACAGTGCAAATCCCCGCACCGATTTCAAATCCTAACATTGGTATCGAAGCGACGGTTCGGAAACCGCCTCAGATGTAACGGCATAAGGCACACGATGTGACCCACGCTAAGATCGCGTATGCTCGGGCACGGTGGTGTGACCTGCGCTACGATCGCGTATGCATGGGCACGATGTGACCCGCGCTGATGACGTGGACACATTCCACACAACCCCCGGTACGAGCGGACAAGGTTGGCTGCCACGTCATCACATCTGAGGTCGGACCTCTGAAAAGTAACTCGACACGAATGTCGTGAGGTCACGACACTTTAAAGAGGGGAGATATGTTACGGATCGAAAGATGACAGACGCCCGCAGTCGCGATGTTGGTACGTCGTCGTCGATGTCACACGCATAGTTGATCATCGATCTGTAACAGTCCGATCTGTACGAGTACCACTGAAATGCGCGAAAGGATCATCATCCTCCGCGTAGCTCAGTTGGTTAGAGCGTCGCACTAGAGAAGCGAACGTCACGGGTTCAAATCCCGTCGTGGAGCATTTTCGCCCCATGACGATATATGATTTGACCCGGCTCGTACAGTGCAAATCCCCGCACCGATTTCAAATCCTAACATAAGATGTTGGCGGCATCCAAGCGTTCTGCACTTTCCGTCGTTCTCATGCAACTCGGAAAAAGTGCCCTTGGGCTTCCCATAACTCGGACAGCGATTGTGGGACTTGCAAAGCCAGTGCGTGTTGAACTCATGCCCATTTTCTACAACGAGACAGACCCCCAGCATTTCGCACACCATAAGTACAAACAGCCGCTCGAATACGGATTTTTTTTTTATTATGGTCAACTGAAAAGCTGTCTCGAAAATCTTGGCAAAAATCGACTTGCATATCCGTCGGTCACGCGAAATCCCAACTGCAACTATCCTCGAAATGCAGCCTCAAGACTCGCGAAACCTAGAAGCTAAAGTCGAATAGCCCGTGTGCGCGATAAAAACAGAAATATGAAATTTGCTCGCGTATAAAGTTGCATAAGTTCCTAATGAAAAATAAGAACTTTGATTACCGCGCTGCTTTTCAACGTTTGCACTGGCTAACCTCGAGCCGTGCGGACGAACTGACTCGTATTTTACGGTTTCTACGCGACAACCGAGAGTCCTAGGAGCTAAACAACGGGAATACTTTCGAAAGAGAAGGAATCTCACCTCCCCACTGCACAGCCTTTCCTGCAAACATGTTTTCTTCAAAATATTAGCTTTATACGACTTAATTTGATTTTTGACGAATGCAGTCCTCGAAAATTTTGAGCCGACCACTTAGAAACACTGCATTCTCGTTTCGTCCGATAACAATGCATTCTTGTCATAGAAGTGGTTCGGTTATACGGTCCCGCGTGTCATATGTCATAATGCATTATGATGCTAAATATGAATATTCACGCGATGATGAATGCATCGGGAGTCCTCGGCTGATTTGTATAGCGAGCTCAAACGATATACAATGTGAGTAACTCTGGTCTTATGGTAATTTGGTTTCGATAGGTCGTACCTCGTCCATAATCATGTTTCATAACTCGGAATCGGTTTGAAAATACTCGAAACCAGTATCGGAGGGTTCCAAAAGTGCCGATTCGTTATCAAACCACATTCGGATACACGAACTCATTCCGAAATTTTAACATTTTATCGGGCTCGTCTATACCTTTCAAGTGACCTTCGTGCAATAAAAGCAAGAATCCGATTCACTTTCGACAACACATATGCATCTTCAAAAGCTCCCAATGCCGGCTTAGATTAGTTCCGAAACCGATTTCGGGTTACAAAACCAGGTATGGAAGTGGAACCTTCCGAAACCCAACCATAGGTCCGAGAAGGTTGATATTCCAGTCACGGAAGATGGTGTGATAATCACGAGCTATGGTGGCGCACTCTATTAGTTTACCTATATGTTTTTCCTACAGTCGCCACGACACGGCTGAATCTCAGTAGACCACCTTGCAAAACAGGGTGTCATCCATGGATGGTCTCTGAAGAAAACTCAGGGAATGTAGTATATCTTGCTATATTTGTTTGAATCAAATATTACATTTTCCTGTGAAATGAGGCATTGCGGAGGAGGGGATTTCCAAGAACGACGCTCACTGAAGTTCGTTTCGCTAGCTTTCTCAAATAGAGCCATAAACCTTCTGGTGCTCCTTAGGGATTTATCAATTTTACCCGCTGCAGCACCAGATGACCACTGTAAAGGGATTGCACCTTGCTCTAAATGCGTTCAGTTTTCTTTTATTAACATCTTACATCCACAACCATATTCGCGAGGAAGGAACGCAAGAGATCTTTCATTTGCAGAATACATGCTCCGCACGGTGACACCAAGCTGTGTTTTCTTGATGGGTCAATGCATAGAGGATGAATAGGCTTTTAGGTTGGCGTCTGGCTGGGTTTGTAGGATGGGGTGTTGAACTGCGGGCTCAGCATTAGCCACTATCAACAACACACGGGTTGTTGATGTATGGCAGGCTACGATAGACGACGCTGTGTTGCCCGGACATCAGCCCACACTGCCCATGGCTCCGTCTCTCCAGTCGTAGCTGCGCAGGTTCTCAGCGCACCGCTCGGGCAGCATCGAGTTGATTGGCACACTGGTGCAAATTTCGAAAGCGGTTCGGTCAAACATCCGCGGCGTGACCACGACGTGCCAGTGGTAGAAAGTGCAGCCCTGCAAGTGACGCGCGCAGAGACCACCGCCACCACCATCGGTCACCACACTCTGTGTCAGAAGAGGATAGTGAAAGCAAGCAATGAGTTCCCCCGACCCAGATAACAAATTGTGCACTTCCTGATCTAAGCTTCTAAGCTTCGGGAGTAACAGCGCGGAGGGTCATGTAACACTTGGGGCGTGAGCAAAGCACGCGCCTCCCATCTGGCGATGAGGAAATGACGATCCAATTCTAAGGTAACCCGAAGGAGGGAGTAAAGTATGCGAGAAGTGTGAGCAACAGGAAGGCTGCTCAGCTTAGACATTGGTTGGTGAGCAACAGGAAGGCTGCTCAGCTTAGACATTGGTTGGTGAGCAACAGGAAGGCTGCTCAGCTTAGACATTGGTTGGTGAGCAACAGGAAGGCTGCTCAGCTTAGACATTGGTTGGTCCATAGACATTGGTTGGTCCCTAGGAGAGCAGGACAGGTGAATAGAATGGACACGGGGATGTCACCTCATGAACGTAGGGGGCGTTGCGGAAGACGTAGCTGAAGTCTGGGTTCTGCAGCAGGCCGTACAAGCGCCGCAGCACATCCCGCAGGATCCGTGCCAGGTCTGCTAGCTCTTCCACAGTGAGACCGCCAATGGTGTCGGCATGCCGCCGTGGGAAGATGTGTGTCTCATAGGGAACCGTTGCGGCATAGGGGATCAACGCCACAAAGCATGACGACTCGACAACCACGCGAGATTTGCTGCAACATCCGCCACCCGGTCCGCGATACAGTTTGTGAGAATATGTTCTGCTATTCAAAAAGGATGCCACCGACTCCAACCCCAGAGTGCACCCCCCTCTGGAAGGTGCACGCAGCTGTCCCTCCCCAGAAGCGAGCGGGCCGCGCCAGTGAAGCAGACTGAGTCAACGGTGAGCTTTCTTCCCGTCAGCAGTGAGTAGCCACACTACGAGACTGCTGGCCAATGCCAGGGGAGGACACAGGGAACAGGGGGACTTGCTTTGTGTTTCCGATTAGGGGTTCTGAAGAGGGGGAGCACAGCAAGAGCAGGAAGGGCGCGTGTGGCCCCTCCTCTTAGACGCACGACTCGGATAGATCAGCGGCAGAACGGTCACACCTTAAGACGGCAGAACAGTCACACCCCAATAAGGTGCAACAGTGCATAGGGGGCATGAGGAGCTGGTGCACCTTGAGTTGAGGGGGGAGTCCATTTGGACCTCGTGGCGGATCATCTTACAGTACAGGCAGCACCCGTGGTCGTTGAAGTAGCGCTGGGCGCGCTCTAAAGATAGCCGCAACTCACTCGGCATCACACGCAACGCCACAACCTGCCGGTGCATAGGACCCCACTTAATGACGCGAGGCAGTGAGCGCCCTAGTCCAGGGCATCACACGCAACGCCACAACCTGCCGGTGCATAGGACCCCACTTAATGACGCGAGGCAGTGAGCGCCCTAGTCCAGGGCATCGTACTCAACAAAAAAAGTCCCCCCACTCCTAGCGGCGGATTGCCAACAAAAGAGAAGCCCGGAGTAATTTCCTTTCGAAATCACAAGTTTTGAGCATTCCTCAGGTCTCAAATTATAAGCAACCACGCGGGAGGGTACGGTGCGGGCGCCAAGCAACCACGCGGGAGTTCGCTGAGCTGGCCGTGGAGTTCAAAAAGAAAGTCAATCGCAGCGTCTGCCAGCTGATCCATGTGCAGATTGAATCATCCCATAACCGACTGAGAATGGCCCGGGATGCGATGGATGTGGCAGCGGGCAGAACCTGGGAGTGAGGATGTGCGATGTTGGCGCCCGATCGAGCGCCATGATTCTTAAAAATCACTGTCAGCAAGTTCATGCGGTTCTCCTTCAGCACATTGAACCTCTCCATGTACACCTCCAGTATTGACTACACCACACACTCCCGCCCCGGACATCAGTGCGGACGCAGAACCCATCAACTGCTTTTTCTCCAGCCGTGGATGGGCCGATTTTGATTTCGTTGCCAGCTGCACTCTCGGCTGACCCCTCCACGACATGCAGCTGTGCCCCCTCATCTCGTCTGCCCCGCATCCCTTCGCTGCGTCCACTCAGCTCAGCACTGCTGGCGATGACACTTTGCCGTCATAGACGGGGCACCGGGGAGAGGAGTCGGGAACCCATGCGCAAGTGCAAGCCCCCTGAATGAGAGCCGCGACGCAAACAGCCGGGCTATACGATACACCGCTCCAAATCGATTGGCTTGGCCTTCGGCTGGAAGAGCTCCAACAGCAGCGGCTGCAAACCGACTGCAGGACACCGTGGGCGGGCAGGTAGGCTGCGGCAGGTGGTCAGGACGAAGGCAGGATACCTGAACAGCATCAAGATCCATCAAGGCGATGGTGGCATTGTGCAAAGGTGACTCCAACACGAGCTCGTGGTGGCCACTATCCCGAGCCACAAACTTGTATATTCCGATTTCCCGGATGTCCACGTCGACCTCCGTGCTCTTGTTGACCTTACTCTTTGGATCCTGCACAACCAGAAGGTCAGCCTGCCGGTGATCACAACACCTAAGCTGCACCAACCAGAAGGTCAGCCTGCCGGTGATCACAACACC
>LGRX02015039.1:0-20360 GCA_001247695.2 Cymbomonas tetramitiformis
GTGCAGATCTCAGATTCGCGCTCTGGGGCTGTTGCTGCCACTGCCGCCAAGATTGAAAATACTTGGCGAGACTCAGGCGTGAACCATGGAGTCGAGCGGACAAGAAGCCGTACCGATGTGGTTGAACACGCACATCGCCTGCACACAACACCAGTGGCAAAAACCCCTGGTCAAATGCACCTGTGGCATCCCATTCTTCTATGAACTCGTTTGGCCATCGAAGCGCCAGCTCGGTTGAAGAACTGTCGGTTTGGGGATTAGTGCAGCAAGGTAACCATTTTCGGTACCATGCGGTAGTTGAGCTCCCGCGAGGTGGGGGCAGCTTTGCGCGCCACTTTGCGCCTGGAACTAGTTGAGCTCCCGCGAGGTGGAGGCAGCTTTGAGCACCACTTTGCTGAACTAGTTGAGCTCCCGTGGTGGAGGCAGCTTTGAGCACCACTTTGCGCCTGGAACTAGTTGAGCTCCCGTGAGGTGGGGGCAGCTTTGAGCACCACTTTGCGCCTGGAACTAGTTGAGCTGCCGCGAAGCGGGGGCAACGAGCATGCCCACGTTCTTGGAGCCCGTTGCGATAGAAACCTGGCATGCTGTGACACGTCTGCCTGTGTGAACCTCATCGATGGGTTACAAACCAAGGCGATTGGGTTGGCAGTCGAGATGCTCACTACGCGCTGGGAGCTGCTCTATGAAGCAAAGGAAGACGTACCGCGTCCAGTGGAACTATTGGCGGAAGAATGCTTAGTCGGGCGTCGGGGGTGCCCTGCGAAGACCTCGCAAGTTAGTTCTTCACAGGAAAAGCGAGTGGTAAAACCGGCTTGTCAAAGCTTCAAGAGTTAGCGCGCGATGTTGATTAATGTAAATAGTTCGATGCCAAAAGCTAATACTTTCAACATGTTATACCGAGTTTGCTTATCACCAAGCTGAAAGCCAAAAGTGACCACCCCCTGCTGATAGAACACCAAGTTCACGGGGACCACCCAAGTAACCACCCCATGCTGATAAAACACCAGGTTCACGGGGACCACCCAGAAGTCACCACCCCATGCTGATAAACCAAGTTCACGGGGACCCCCAAGTTACCACCCTGCTGATAACACCAAGTTCACGAGGGACCACTGAGTTACACCCCTTGCTGATAGAACACACCAAGTTTACAGGGGACCCCCAAGTCACCACCCCCTGCTGATAACACCAAGTTCACAGGGGACCACCAAGTTACCTTGCTGATAGAACACCAAGTTCACGGGGACCCGATTACCACCCCCTGCTGATAACACCAAGTTCACGGGACCACCCAAGTCACCACCCCTGCTGATAGAACACCACGTTCACGGGGACCACCCAAGTCACCACTATACTTTGATCGACACCAAGTTCACGGGGACCCCCCAAGTTACCACCCCATGCTGATAACACCAAGTTCGCGGGGACCACCCAAGTCACCACCACCTGTGAATGGACGTTCAGCTTCCCGAGGCCGCCTGCGCGGGGGACCGGAAGCAGCCAATGCACTGAGCGCTCACCACTGATAGAGTTCAGCGTGTCGAACAAGGCAAACCGACCTTTCTTGTTAGAAGTAAAACAGGCTGAAACCAAGCAGTTCAGCTTTCTAACCACTTGCAAATCATCTTAAGCGTCAAGATGTAGGTAGAACAAACTTCAAGGTAGACAATAAGGCGGGCTATAAACTTGACGGTTACCTGCCAATATTCACTGAAACCGAACAGACCGTTCACGTGATCTCCAACTTTAAACTTTTTGTTTTTGGAAAACTCGACAACTCCAACTCCACCGGCACGCATGGTCTCACCGATTGGCACGGCGGGAAGGTAGGTGTCTTCCCGAGACCACCCGATCTGCGTGGAAAGGCAAAACGTTGTCGTTGAGAACTTTTCCCCAATTCAACGTGCTTCTAAGATCGACTCACGGCAAGCATACAATGCATAATGAAACTTTCGAAAGCTCTGTCGAATAGACATATGCTCTGCGTGCATCTCTTTGAAGCGTATATTCTGTTCTGCTGCGAACTACACATTGCCACATTGTAAAGGCACGATTCTGGAACCCTACGTTACACGTTTCAGCAGTTTACTTTCCATCTAGCCCTTCGACAGAATACTGTGCACCGATCGCATGAAGACCGTAAAAGGCAAAAGTACTCACAAGAGTGAAAGCAATTGAAGGAACGTTTGTATTAGCTTAACCTTATGTTTACCCCCGCACATTCAAATTTTCAACAGCTGTGAAGGTTCCGGCCCTTGAAACCTAGTGCGTGGTTCGCTCGAGTTACGGTCAGGCGCGCAGAAACAGAAGCGAGGCAGATATTTTCATGCATACGTGGAAATGACATAACGGATCAGATGCTCTTCATCAGTGCACTGTAACATGAGTATTCTGGACCAGTTCATCAGGGCCGTCTGTCACCTGAGTAGGATCGCAACTCGCGTAAACAACACGGATGCGAACCTCCCCATCACTTACCGGGCGCATAATAGTTTCCTGTGGAATATCAAAGAGTATAGCTCAGTCTGCAAACTATGATGAGTCTAAGGAAAGAGAGTGCTATTCAATTTGGTCCATCTTCGCACGACTATGGGATCTGAATTGTACCTCCATTTTAAAGTCGTCTTCATGAATAGCACCAGTTCCGATACGAGCTACGACCCATCGCTTGTTAATTTGTGACATTGTTATCCTAAGTTTTTAGTTGCGCTAACACGAGATTCCACGAAAGTGCTCCCAAATGTAGCGGATGTATTTCGTGGCACACTCTTCCACCATAGAGATAGTCGAATAATATCGAATATGAAGGCCACCTTCTCGTTTCTCTCTCCAGAGAGTATCAGTATGCCTACAGTGACACACGCTAGCGCGAGCCCGCTAGCGCTAGCGATAGCGTCACAGGCTCGTTGCAGACGGAACTTGAAGGATGAATCTTGAATGACGTGGCGAGGGGGTGACTTGCGGTTGGATGGAATTTCTAAACTAAAATTTGGATCGGTTGCCACTTGTCAGCCATTCGGATTGTGACACCAAGAGATAAACGGGAAAACATATCGCAGCATCCACGTCAATTTGCCCGTTACAAGTCCCGATACGTATCCCACTTTTATATGCAAGCGTGGGGAGTGCCATGCCATGCCATGGCATTGTCATGTCATGTCATCAGTCATCAGTCATGTCACGTATCATATACATCATATTACAAACTTGAAACGATGATAACGTAACCGGTAAGTTACAAACTTGAAACTAGAAACTTGAAACCGAGACATACCTCACCTAGATACTTTAGTTTTGTTACTTTTGCTTGTTGTTTTATGATGTTTATATTTCTCGAGAGTCGAGTGTCACGATGCTGTTCGCTGAAATCGAAGCGTCTAGTGTGAAGTAAGACAAGGGTATGAAAGAAAAAACGTTGTCCTTAGAGCCCTCTTGAAGAACTCTTCCCTGTTCAACAGTGCGACTATTAAAGGAAAACACTCCTTCAATTCCCTCGCCTGCAGGCAAAGTTCGAAGTTGAAGGTTCAAGGTTCAAGGAGGGAGACCCCGGCCTCCAACGGTGGCCTGTACGTTGTGCCCGAAAACTTTGCAAGTTTTATGTATGCTTTGCCTTTGGATCGTCGATACGACCTTTGCGTTCCCCCGTTGTTGCAGGGGAAACTGAAATATTTAGATCAATAGGGGGAAAATAAAAGGAAGATTACGATTCACTACACGAGTGTGGAAAAAAGTTGTAGGGTGTTAGTAGAACCACTGGTAAGTTAAAACCGAGTGGTGTTACTCAATTTTCGCTACGCGACGTCAGAAAGGACGGTCACAGGCAAATACGGAGGCATGCATGGGAACCTCAAAAGCCATTTTAGCCTCGCTGGTGGTGGGAATCGGGCGTTTGCAACCAGCCTCGGGGCGCTGCGCGCATTGCAGCACCTACAGACAGAGGTTTTGGAGACAGCACATAGTCCAAAGTATTTTGCAGATTCATACGGAGCAAACTCGGGAGGCGCATGGGCTTTGGCAGCGTATTTCGGCAGCAAGTCGAGGGCTTCGGGCCGGATGCTGTTCGGGCAATATATCCCGCCGGAAATTATCACCTCGAAGACTGTGGGCAAGATGGACGCATTATGTGCCTTAAACATCCCTAAAACCCACTGTCTATCAGGTGTACTGCAGTTTATTTGTTACAGAGTCATAACGTGTAGGTGGCGTCCTCGAATTTCGTATTGGACCGAACACATTAAGAACGCTTTGGTTACGCGATTGGGCCTTAGCACCCTTGGGCGCCTAGGGATTGAAACTCCGGTCCCGGGCGAAGGAATCGTACCCTCACCTTCCGCATTATATTTTGTGGCCACGGCAGACAGTGTATTTGATGACAACCGCGGTCAAGTCGTGTACAGTATTCAACGTAGAGCCGGCGGTGTAACAGATGCCGTGGTTGAAACGGAAGTCTTTTGGCCTGGAAGTTTGGAAGTCGACTATCTGTCGACTAGCCAAACCCTTGAGGAAGTGTTGGCTAGAACTTCGTGGGCTCCCGGCCAGCTCATGAGCGGGATTCTTACGAAGGGTCCGAGCGTTCTGCCACTAAGCCGCCTGGGGAAAGCGCTGATGAAACAGATGACCTATACGGATGATCTGCGAAACCTGATGGGCTTCGGAAAGGGTGGTGGGCGGACGGTAATGGTTTCTGACGGAGGTTCCTTGGATAATATTGCGATTCTCCCAGCGCTGCGCCAGATCAAGGCGGGCATGCGGCGGATCGTGGCCTGGCTCTGCAACGACGCCGGAACACTGAACCTGGGAGACTTTCTGGAGGAATGCGAGGGCGAGAGTGCGTTGAAAGCAGAGTCTCAGGAGGAAGAAAGAGCGCTTGAAACACTGATGATAGAATATTCGCGAGCGGGTAAACTCAAAGGTAAAATCACAAACAACTACGCCATGCTTTTTGGGTTGACGTGGGACGGCATCGACGGCGACTTCACAGATAATCAAGTCTTCCGCACAGTTGACTTCGTACAGGTCGCGAGAGGGCTACAAGATGCCCAAGATTCTGGAAATGGCTGTGTTGGAACTTTTGATTTGCAGACCATCGCAAATACGCGGTGGGGCATTCCTGCAGGCAAGCAGGTTAGGATCACCTTCGTGCAGGTCGGCTACACCAAAAACTGGGAAGACATCGTTCAAAGAAGTTTGTACTCTGAACATTTAGGCACTCCAATCTCTGACAGAACAGCATTGCAGGAGGTAGTTTTGCCTATTGGATTTGACTTCATCCGTGGTGGACCCCTGCATAAAGGTGCACACCTCTCCTGTGGTAAGCAGTGGCCTGCCGGAGGTTGGGATTGGACGTTTGGTAAGCAGATGAGCCCATCGTGTGCTGCTCTATTTGCTAATCTAGCAGAGTGGATTGTACGAACAAATTTCCTGCACTTTGATATGAGTACATGACCAAGGTGTGATAGTTAATATTCTACTATTGACAGTAATTATGTTTGTGGCAAGAGGAATACTCGAAGCGGCATGAACTTTGAAGGCACACGGCATCAATTTGGAGACACTAAGTGTAGTTCGGTGCAAACACTTCGTGTCCAAATGTCATGGCCGCATTGTGCATGCTACCAAGTTTCGATCTTATCTTGATTAGTATTGAGAAGTATTGATTAGCCAGGAATGTAATGTTGGACCGACAATACTTTTCTTTCATCGGTTTTTGTGGTATCATAGTTGCTAATTTGTTTAACTTGACCAATAGCTATATGAGAAAAGGGAAAATATTGCGGAATCGATGCAGCCTTTCAAGACTCGAGTCGAATGCAATCGAAATTGCGATGCACCAAAGCTAACGGAAAGTGCTCAAAGTTGTGTGTGGCATTCACCAATGCCCGAAATAACACAAGTCAGAAGGCGTCGACATGACTTAGTTTTCCTGTATATTGCTCATCCCGCCTTGTCAATCTTTAATTTCTAGTTGAAAAAACAATGGTTTCCGTGCATTCTTGGGTTCATAGTCTGGATTGGAGCAATTCCATCCGGACTTGAGGCTGAATAATTGCATCGGCGATTTCAAATGGTTTACCGTTAGCCAGGACTCAATACTTGAGTTACTTGAAGTTTTTGCTTTATGCGAACATTTTTGTGCACCAGTATATTCGCTTTCAAAACTTGCAAGTATGCTTTGCTGCCGAGAGGGTATACGTTACGATGCATAGAACCATTCTCAGAGTGATGAGCACCAACATTACCGCTAACAATATCACTCGAGAGATGTCGCAACTTGCAAGTAGTGCCATGTCACACGAGATACATCGTCTCTACTCCTGATAGAGAAATATGCAGCATGGGGCGACGGCATCGTTAGATGTTCAGCTCGGGTAACCTCGGTGCTGTGCCTTCCTCTTCAATTGCGTCTCGCTATCCCTCTGCATCCAGAGCTCACCCGATTGGCGAGGTATCTAAGGTTTACGCCGGGCATTGCTGTGCTTGGTCGCGAGGTGGGCGGCGGGGGGGCTGACAGGAGGGACGTGCTGGCGAGTGAAATTTGCCAACCATGGTGAGCCCCGAGGTTACGTGATATACGCATATGATCGTTTCTCGAACGTCGGGCTACGGGAGTCCTGACACACAGCCTTTCGTTGTTAGAGTCGACTCGAGTTGAGCGATCCTTCCGGCCTTTGGCTGATGGCTTTGCCGTGGATTGTTGGTATACTTCGGATTGCCGCGCGGCCGCGATCTGGGTTCCCCGTGGCAACTAACTTAACGTTATGTCACACGACAGTCGTCTGGGGAAATAATTTTTGTTATATTGTCCCAGCTTCATACGAGTTGGCGGGAAAGTCATGTGTCACGATGCATCGTGCATTTGTACAATCGTCAGATCGAATACGGACTTAGTCAAAAGTCCCGATGCATACAACTTTTGATGCATACAAACCAGTATCATCCGTCTGTAAACGAGCAAGCTGAATCCAAAGCTCAGCTACTCAGGACGATACATATAAAATCTAGAGCTCTACCATATATACAGTAGCGACTTGTTTGTAAGTGGTCAGTGCGACTATTGCCGAAATATTGCAAGTGTATTATATAAGCACAGCCAACGATATGCTCCCGACGATCACGCGCAAGTTCTACTTGAAGACATTACTTTCTGAGGGTACGCGTTGTCAAAATGACGGCCTACATGCATGTGTTCATACCATGCCATTTGTTATGCGTGTACGAAACATCTCGTGATGCCTGATACTATAATCTGAATATGAAGCGACCTTCGCTCATACATATATGCGTTTCACACTGTGAATCGCTTCGTGTCTAGCCGTGTATACCCCGTCGCGCGCCGGGACACGCTTCGTGATTATCACGGGTCGGATTTAAGTGTTGAACGCCTGTGTTGCTTGGTACAAATCGCACACGGCGTGGCGGTAAGCCAGAGTGAATAGTTCCGATGGATCAGATAAAATCAAACATCGCACTGTCGTCGAATAGTCGACGGGGCTAAGATAAAAACTCCACCACCGCCATAATGTAAGAGCCCATGCACGAGGGGGGTAGCGCCTTCTTAGCACTACGCGTTCAATAGCTAAGCGCACAACTTATTAGACTAATATGTCCACGCTTAATAGTAGTACGCATATCCCAACCCGATTCCAAATATCAGAGTACGACGACAGATACATTGCTGCTTCGTCGTTCCACAGCCCCAGGAACGAACAGCGCGAGTGGTGCCGACGAGGAATTTTGAGACTACCGGCGATCTCAAAAAAAAGGGGGATACGACCGGAGCATGACCTACCGAAACTCCATCAATATAATTGCACTCTGGCTTGCTACAAAATCCATCAATGACTTCGATACTGCACCTTCTTCGTAGGGACGCTCACTAGAAAGCGATTGACTTATTTCAAGGGGATGGCCATCGCCATTGCATATAACAAATCATTGTTGAGATATGACTAGACAGCCCTACGTGACGGTTTGTCCCGGTGCAAGTCTCTGACAGATCACTGTAGTCTGTCTCGATAGCGTATGCACAGACTGTCTGTGCATTCGGTACGCTTGACCGACTGTGACAGCAGCGCCGTAGGTTGTCACTGCCTAGTTATAGTCCCATACTACGGTACCAGGTCCGACCGTTTCAGGTTATGATTTCTTATTGAAGCTCTTTACATATCATTCAGTGTGCTACCAACCGTTTTGATATACTACGTGTGTGTATATATATGCTCCGGTCCATGGTTGATCATCAATATATGTATATGTATATATATGCTGTAGCTTGGATGATAGTGTCCGACGATTTGTTGCATCCGACGAAAATGGGGGCTCAGCTCCACCGAACGTTTATATTCTGTCTGTCACAAATCGATTATATATGACAGACTTCCCACGCTCTCGATCTTGGCATTGGATTGGAATGACGTCTTGGCATGGCTGGCATGGAATTGACATAGCATCTTTGCATGGCATCGGAATGGCATGGCACTCGTACTTCATAGTGCGTTCAATTAAAAAAATGAAAATGAACACGTTCATGCCATCGTACATGCAACACAAAAGCTGCTGAGCGCGGCATCGTCTAGCAACCTCGATGACGCCAAACTGTTCATCAAACCTTTCAACATATACGGCAGTCGTGGCCCGCTTAGGATTATTCGGTTTGTTTAGAATGGTCATATAAGGACAAAGTCGCACTCGCGTAAGCTATGTTAAACTGCGCTTGGGATGTATCGCGATTCACTATAGAGCAACTGTAACCTGCCAAATTTCTGAATTTTAAGCATCACAATCCAGCAAGTCATCATCACAATCCAAGGTGTGGGGTTCAAACATGTCGAGCCTTTATCACCAGCTACTCCTTTGAGGTGTCAAACTGAGCTGCTGGCTCGGGCTGCTTCTTTTTTAGTGTGCTTGTCGATCATATCCTGCACTCGGAAGCCACCGCGCTGATTCGGTACTTGCTTTCACTTACACCACACCATGAGGTGCGATTAAAAACGAAATTCAAGCATATCCATAAATAAACAAAACACAGTACAATGCATTCATCCAACTACTGAATAGTAAAGCTATAATTGCACACATCGATGCAGAAAGCTATGTTGCCTTTTCGCCATACATAATTACCAAAATCTCGGACTGCTTAAAAAGGGAAGCGCAATGAGTGCTCTGGAATTCCTTCCACTTGCGAGTGTGATTTATGCTTTAAGTGCTAGATCATTGGCGCCCCCTCTCGACATTCCTTCCGCGCGCACACCAATTGGAATTGCCGCATTAGAGCATACACAGGCTTCCTCTCTTCTCACCTGTGCACACCAGCCATGCATGCTGCAAGGATGCTGGCAATCCGTGCCCGAGTGTCAGATTTGCTCACAGCATGTACAGTCAAGCGGCATGCCTTTCTCCTTGCCGTTCACTCGAGGATGCGGGCGTGCACCTGCACGAAGGTGCGGCGTGTGTCGCTTCCCAGGGGCATGGCTGGGGTAGTTGAGTTGCACGAGGTTGCTGCGAGAACCGCCTCCTGCGTATTCCCCACACGCATGGGCCCGCACCGCGTATTCCCCACACGCATGGGCCCGCACCGCGTACTCCCCACACGCGGGCCCGCACCACAGATTCCCACACGCATGGGCCCGCACTCGCATTCCCACGCGCATGGGCCCGCACCGCGTATTCCCCACACGCATGGGCCCGCACTGCGTATTCCCCACACGCATGGGCCCGCACCGCGTATTCCCCACGCGCATGGGACCGCACTGCCTCTTACTTGCTGTCCATCCACACGTCTAAAGAAAAAGTAAGGAGAGTCGAGCGAACGGTCAGAGTTTGGTAGGTGGTGTCACTCGAGCTCATGTACCAAAGCTGTGCCTCTGACAGCTTCGTGGTGGCTTGTACCAACACTGGCCCTCCAAAAGCTTAGTGGTGTCATGTCACAACGAACTCAAGAATGGGCACTGATGTAATATATTGTGCGTAATACATTATACTGATATAACCATACAGGCATACATTACATGGGTATAATGTACAAAATGGGTGTATCATCATTTATACCTGCCTTCCGTGAGAGAGTGGCATCTCCTAGCAAAAGAGATTTGGGCTATGAGAGGCTGTGACGGGCCTATCCCGTCGTTGCGAGAGTCGATGCGGGAGTCCGTGCGGGATTGCATGCAATCCCCAGATCTCTTGTGCCTACCTGCATTGCCGCAGCGATGGGGCGAAACAAGAAGCGGCTGTAGCACCAGTGCACACAGTCTTGCCCGAACCTGCGCCCCAGACCCGTCACCAACGACTCCGCCCACGAAAATGAGCACCGATCGGCATCGGCCGCGGCCGCACGGCAGGAATGCGCCGACGCGAGTTTGCTCCAAACACACCGCACAGCGCACATGCTCGCCGCGCCGCGCGGTGGCCCCGAGGGAAGCGCGCAGCGGCATGCACTGCTGCCGATGTTGAAAAAGGCAGCAGTGCGCTCAGCCTGGCAGCTGAAGTTGCGCAGCCATGAAATGCTCGAAAAGGTAGCAGTGCGCTCAGCCTGGCAGCTGAAGTTACGCAGCCATGAAATGCTCGAAAAGGCAGCAGTGCGCTCAGCCTGGCAGCCGAATTGCGCAGCCATGAAATGCCGAAAAGGCAGCAGTGCGCTCAGCCTGGCAGCTGAAGTTGCGCAGCCATGAAATGCTCGAAAAGGCAGCAGTGCGCTCAGCCTGGCAGCTGAAGTTGCGCAGCCATGAAATGCTCGAAAGTGATCATGGTGCGGGGATCAGGTGCGCACAGCTGTGCTCCGGATGCACACGGAGGGTTTCATTCATGTGGTTGGGTGGGGTGAAATGGAGAAACTCTACGTGGCCAGACGGCAGGGAATAGCGATTCTGCGTGGCGGGTGGCGCACTTGCGGAAAACATCGCCCGGGCCTCTCCAGCCTGTCCCCCACCGCAGCCGTGAGGGCTCTCCAACAGCGTGCGCTTCCACCGATGGTGAGACCGGACCCACGAATGGGAGCACTGCATTCTGCCTTTGGACGCTTAGGAAGAGCGCCTGTAGTGTTGAATTGTTCACATCCTTCGATGCCCTCTCCTAAGCCGAGTTCCCGGCACATGCTCGTGCATATTCCCAGGAATACTCCCCTCGCACAGACCCTGGGACAGTCCCTGGCAGACCTTCCTGCACACTTTCCAGCACTCTCCCAGCACACCTACCACCACCGGGTGCCAGCACACTTTTCGCCACATTCCCCGACATACTCCTGAGATGGGCTGGGAGGTATGGGAAAGCTTGCGGAAACGGGGGGCGTTCCTTTAACGGCGATATGGGCCGGGGGAAGGGATACGCATCCCACCTTGATGAGCATCCCACCTATCCAATCACACACAGTGCCCCCTCATTACCCCCCCGCCCCGACGTCTGCTCCACATCGTGCTTTGAGTCGTGCGGTTGCCAACATCACATCACTCGGTTGGAGCATTGTGTTCCAAGGGGCGTGAACAAAGCAACATAGCTCTCCACCCCACCGGCAAGACGTGCCTATTTGCCCGGCAAACAAAGCATGGCTGCAGCAGGCGGCACCGTCACCGTGATGGGGCATCATGGCTTGCAGCAAAACGCTGGGAGCGCGGGGTCTGGCGGTGGCGCCAGACCTGATGGAAGCACGGCAAAAGGTGGCAGTGTGGGGACCGGTGGAGGCGCGGGAGCTCGAAGAGGCGCTGGGACTGGTGGAGGCGCGGGGAGTGGTGGAGGCACGGGGAGTGGAGGAGATGTGGGAATGGAGGAGGCACGGGGAGTGGAGGAGATGTGGGAGTGGAGGAGGCACGGGGAGTGGAGGAGATGTGGGAATGGAGGAGGCGCATAAACTGAAGGAGATGTGGGAGTGGAGGAGGCACGGGGAGTGGAGGAGATGTGGGAATGGAGATGGAGGAGTGGAGGAGGCACGGGGAGTGGAGGAGATGTGGGAATGGAGGCACGGGGAGTGGAGGAGATGTGGGAATGGAGGCACGGGGAGTGGAGGAGATGTGGGAATGGAGGAGGCGCATAAACTGAAGGAGATGTGGGAGTGGAGGAGGCACGGGGGAGTGGAGGAGATGTGGGAATGGAGGAGGCACGGGAGTGGAGGGAGATGGGAGGGAGGCACGGGGAGTGGAGGAGATGTGGGAATGGAGGAGGCACGGGAGTGGAGAGATGTGGGGAATGGAGGCACGGGGAGTGGAGGAGATGTGGGACTGGAGGAGGCGCATAAACTGAAGGAGATGTGGGAGTGGAGGAGGCACGGGGAGTGGAGGAGATGTGGGAATGGAGGAGGCGCATAAACTGGAGAAGATGTGGGAGTGGAGGAGGCACGGGGACTGATGGAGGCAAGGAAACGGTTGAAGGTGGGGAGCTGGTGATGCCACGGGACTAGAGGCGCAGATACTAGCGGAGGCCCGGAGAACTGGTGGAGGGACGGGAAATGGTGGAGGCGCGGGGACTGTTGGAGGCGCAGGAATTGTTAAGAGGCGCAGGAATTGTATTAGGCGTGGGATCTCGAGCAGGCGTGGGGACTGGAGGAGGCGTGAGGCCTAGTGGCACCAACCCACCGTGCAGCGAAGATGTCGTGCACTTGAAGCACGGGCAGATGGTGCTCCGATGCTACCCTGGTCGACACGTGGCAGAAGCAAGGGGGGCTCAGGCACTGTATTGTTTCAGTGGACAGCCGTGAGGCACCGCAGTGCCACAGTCAATCTCAAGTTGACCTGGTCTCCACGCCCATGTCTCTGATATTACCCGCAGCCTTACAAAAGGTGCCCTCTGCAACGCGCGCTGATGGTGCGCATCCTCCCTGAATAGCCTTGCTGGGCAGACGGTTCCCGGTGGTCTCAGTACCATCTCAGTGGCTGGAGGCTCACACTCATTGGTTCCCGGTGGTCTCAGCGCCATCTCAGTGGCTGGAGTCTTTTTAGGGTTTTAGGGACGAACCGCAGGACAAAATACTCGGCACCTCCATCAAGGACCGCTTCGTGACAGGAAGTAGGGTGGCGGAGAGGCAGGAAGTAGGGTGGCGGAGAGGCAGGAAGAAGGAGAGGCAGGAAGAAGGGTGGCGGAGAGGCAGGAAGAAGGGTGGCGGAGGGGGACCCACTGGTGCATCAGTGTGTTCTGCCACATTTTGCCACGCGCTCGCGTCTAGCACACAGCCCCGCGCCACCATTGCGAATCTCAGGGTAGCATCGCGCCACCAATGCGAATCTCAGGGGTAGCATCGCGCCACGTGAGGCGTTCACTGAATGCTCTGCGCAAGCGACATGTTCTGAGGATGGCGTCTGACAGGGCTCTGAGGATGGCGGGGGCAAACCGGCAAGCAGCCTACACTGCGCCGATAAGACCACCCCGAGGTCAAAGATGCTGCATGCAATCGCATCGCTACGCTGCCGGAAATATGGCCGCGCGCGTGGGCACCCATCAGGCAACACTTTGCTCCTGGCGACAGGCGAGGCACCTTCCGGCATACATAGTAGCCCTTCTTGTCCTTCATGGCGAAGGCCGAATGCCGCTTAGGATCGAAGATGTCGCCCGAGGCGGTCGGGAAATGTGCTGCAACCCGACGCCCCGTCAGCCTGATCTGCACAAGAGGCAATCGGTGCAAGGAGCCGCACAGAAGCCGCACTGCAGGCCGGCGCCAGTTATGGCCGGCAGACCGGTCACTGCAGGCCGGCACCGGTTATGGCCGGCAGACCGGTCACTGCAGGCCGGCACCAGTTATGGCCGGCAGCCCGGTCACTGCAGGCCGGCACCGGTTATGGCACTTAGCCCGGTCACTGCAGGCCGGCACCGGTTATGGCCGGCACCCCGGACACTGCAGGCCGGCACCGGTTATAGCACTTAGCCCGGTCACTGCAGGCCGTCATATACCCCGGTCGCTGCAGGCCGACACCGGTTATGGCCGGCAACCCGGTCACTGCAGGCCGGCACCGGTTATGGCCGGCACCCCTGTCACTGCAGGCCGGCAACGGTTATGGCCGGCAGCCCGGTCACTGCAGGCCGGCACCGGTTATGGCCGGCAGCCCGGTCACTGCAGGCCGGCACCGGTTACGGCCGGCAGCCCGGTCACTGCAGGCCGGCACCAGTTATGGCCGGCAGCCCGGTCACTGCCGGCCGGCACCGTTTACGGCCGGCAGCCCGGTCATTGCCGACCGGCACCGGTTATGGCCGGCAGCCCGGTTACTGCAGGCCGGCACCGGTTATGGCACTTAGCCCGGTCACTGCAGGCCGGCACCAGTTATGGCCGGCAGCCCGGTCACTGCAGGCCGGCACCGGTTATGGCACTTAGCCCGGTCACTGCAGGCCGGCACCGGTTATGGCACTTAGCCCGGTCACTGCAGGCCGGCACCGGTTATGGCAATTAGCCCGGTCACTGCCGGCCGGCACTTAGCTAGGTCCCGCCAATGCAGACGCCAATACGCCACATGCGGGGAGATGTTCACCGAAGTCGGATACACATTCCGCAGGATAACTTACCAGGTAAGGTCTCGACCAACACGGCGCGTCGAGGGGCGACTGTCCACGCCCCCGTGCACACTTCCCGGCACGTCAGCCTGGCAGCATCCTCGTTCTGAGCTGCTCTTTCTCAGAGCTGGGCTTCCCAAGCAGGGCGTTTGCGGCCCATTAGTAGGGCTGCCGCCAGCCGCGAGAGTGCGCCTTTGGCCGCGTGACATTCGACGGAAATCCGCGACATTGCAAAATCACGACCAGGCAGAACTTCCCACGTCTGTGCGGCGCGCAAGAGGTTTCCACCGAGCTGGCAAATCCAGCACCGCCACGTGTGCAGTGCATGCTTCACGCGCTGGAAAGCGGAGCTGCGCGGAGGTGCCATCGACACCGCGGAGGCCCTGTGCCTCAGGAGGGGGGGTTGATGGGAGGCGCCGGCTGAAAGTGCAGGCGCGTGCCTGATCGAAGGGTGGTCGCCAAGAGCTCTAAGTCGCTCGTGTATCCTGCGCGGCTCGAAGAGTGATTGTAGTGACGCCCGAAACCTGTGCCACCACCACACACCAAGGCACGCAAGTCAAGAAGGCTGGAACTAAACGAAACAGAAATTAGCGTTGATCATCACCGAGCTCTGAGTGCACTGCGGAGCTCGTCGTCGCCCAAAAGATGACAATGGGATGCCAGAGCTCTGGGTGCACTGCGGAGGTCGTCGACGCCCAAAAAATGACAATGGGATGCCAGAGCTCTGGGTGCACTGCGGAGGTCGTCGACGCCCAAAAGATGACAATGGGATGCCAGAGCTCTGGGTGCGCAGATTCGTACCGGTGAGAATCACATCGGCTTGTGCTAACTGCAGATGGAGGCTCCTGCGTGCGAAGGACGTGATGTGAAGCAAAGCCCATCTTGATATCACGAGCCCGTTCGCATACATCACCTGCATCTCTTGATTCACGGACACGGTGACGTTCGACGCCTGGCAACTCCGTTCCCCGATCCGCGGCGAATCATTCAATCAAGACCGGCACAGCGCCGACGCACTTCTCGAGGCCTTCCGCTTTTCATCGCCCCCGAGGCTGCCTGCGGGAGGTGCTCCAGAGCTGTCGGCCACGTGGGGCGCGGGATTCTGCGTGCAAGATGTGAAGAATATAAAGCCTCCACTTTGCGGTCAGGCTTAAGGATGCAACAATGGATGGTCGCCGATGTCAGAGTCATGAGTGCTCCGAGTATGAGATAGGACACATCCAGGTCCGCGTCCGCGCAGGGCCGTGTACGCGGTACCGGCGTGAGAGGGTGGGATAAGTACTGCAATCGAAGGTGTATCTAGAAATATCTTCTGCTCGTCGACAGCCCGGGGGATGCATACACGGAGAGGGATACCTTGTGGCCAGCATCAGCCAGGAAGCCCACAAACACTTCCATCATCTGACGCATCACGGAGTCCCCTGGGTTCGGGTTCCCCACGAACGGAACCTTTCCTTATCAGAAGTACGAAACGCCGCCATCCCAGTCTGCCTCAGCGCGGCGTCATATACATAAATAAATAAATAAATAAGTAAGACGACCCTTTCGGGCATTTGGGGGGGGAGCCTAGCCCCCAGGGCGGCTTCACCTCAGCTCAGCTTCAAGCTTTGGGTTCAGTGTGCGAGGTGAAGAGTCCGAGCACACTAAGCAAGTGAAGATGCTCTGTAGACAAGAGCACACCGAGAAAGAGGAGGTGCTTTCCCGCGAGCGCCGCCAGGATTCTGTCGGCATCGAAGGCCGCCGCACTGGAGGAAATGAAGGCTTGGGGACGATAGGGGCTGCCATGGCGCCCAGGTCTGCACGGAGGCGTGAGGTACTTGATGGGCACCTGGCCGTCTCGCCGCCTTCGTACACTGCCATTGACATCAGATCTCTGTAAGCACTTGTTACATTTCCCATGCAGTAAGAACTGTCCTTCTCCGGAAAAGTACATTTATCGGAGGATGGGGGAACCTCCCTTGAGCTCTCGTTTTCATGCCCGTATAAAGGAATATACAGGCAGTGACTCGACGAATATGTGGTGGTTTATAGTTTGAAGATAGGGAATGCGTTCTACGCGGCTGAGAACTTGCGGAAAACGCGGAAAATCTTGAAACATCTGAACCGCGCGTTCCTCCGCGCATGTGACTGCCGTGTCGACGGGGCCGGCAGGAAGGAAGATTGGGTTACGTGTGTAATCCCAACTCCACGCCCGCGTCATATAAACGCTTGTTCCGCACGATGTACACAGGTACCCCTTCAAAGGCGCTGCACCGGGTCACGTCGAGCTCCTTGATCGGCTTCCACACCCCTCTGACGGGACTGTTCAGCCCCGAAAATGCAGAGCAGTCGCCGGAGAGCACGCCTGTGCTAGCTGTCGAAAGCGCTGGCAGTTTCGAGCGTCCAGACGGGTCCTTCTGTCGTCAAGAACGCTAGACGTGAGGTACTCAACATGGGACGGAAAAACCTCGCAAGAAAAAAGTGTTCGTCCATCCGCTTCCTTGACTTCAAGTAGCATACACTAACGCGAGAGAAACTCTTTCATGTTCTGCGAATGAAACAAGATCGAGAAGGCAAACCTGTTCACAGGTGCGGTTGAAGTCGCCGACAGCTCCGGAACTACGCAACGAAGTCAGGTGGCAGTCCCTATTCTCGACCAAAGCTCTGCACGAATACCGCGCCAGAATCAATTTACGAACTCTACATCATTTGAGCCTACCGCAGTCTCGTTTTAAAAAGAAGTGCGTTCGCAACGTCTCAATTCACAAATCCTCTGACAAACTGAAAGATGAGGGCGCACACTTACGCACGAGGCCAAATCCCAAAGGCGGTGTTTCCGCCCACTTCTGAAAGGTAGATCATGATAAAGATTGCGACCCTACGCACATAATGAAAAGGGCCACTTAGTCTTGAGGGTTCATCATCGCCCTGGTCCACTACAAACCGACGAAAAGCGTCACATTTTGCGTTGAGAGGGTAGAATATGTGCCAAGAGCCAGTCTCTGCTGCAATCACGCTCCACTTTGGATCTGTTTTGTTCTTATTATCCCCACAAACATATACAATCTAAGCTCGTACGCTAGTTTGCTTAAGAGTGCTTGCCCCAAAACAATGGAACAACTCTAACAACGCTTCCCAGCGTCCTGTATAGGTTGCTGCCAATGTCGGGTGTTACCTCATATAGAAACCTTTTGAAACACAGGGTATCGCCAAGTTACGGATTGATTGATATACGAGAAAGAAAAGGGCTTTCAATGCGTAAGCGCCATGCTGTTATGTGCATATAGCAGCGTGGTGCTATCGTTTCTTTAATTGTGTCGAAGATAAAACACACTTTTCATTCCAGCGGAGAATAGCATATCCCTGTCCTAATCGAGGAAAATGGCGTCCAATAGCGAGAAACTCTCGAGGCTGTAATACTACTCGCGGACTAAATACATAGCAAAAAAGAAAACAGCACGATTGGTATGGTTCTCAGCTTTGAGGTCTCGATTCTGAAATTATGGTTCCTGAAAACGCTAAACCCTAATGCTAAAGCCACGAACTCAAAACTGCGTTACAGGAGATCCACGACCCATACGATAGGGAGGGAGGCGTCTCGATGACGCGCAATGGGGATCGCGGCAATCGAATGGAAACCGAGATGTCGCACCCGACAACTACTGTACATGTACAGATATGAGATAAGCATAAGCAACTCCAGATCGGCGCGCGATGGTCGCGACCAGTGATGTAGACATTCTGTAGTGACACGTCACAGAGCGTGCGCGATCCGTCAAGCTCAACCGAACGATACGATTAACGATATAAACGATAGACATACAGTAGAGCCAGAGGCCTCTGCATTGTGCATACAGTCTCACGTCAGAGCAATTACCCTCCCGTCGGGCTCGACAGACGAGAGCGAGAGTGGGGGAACGATAAAGGGTTACAAGAACCGGACTTCCTTGCGTGAGAATTGTGTGGCATGTTTTCGTGCAGTCACCATAGGATCTTTCCTGTAGAAGCTGCAAAACGAATCTACTATCAACAAGCAGGATCCCGAGACTACGGCGCCGTTCTCTGCAGAGCCGCTGTGTGCGTTCCTAACAGGTACACGAGTAACCTGTCTGTGATTGCACTTCATCTCCAGTGTGACTCGGGTTTGTCTTTTCAGGACAGAATATGATATGACTTCAGTCACTGTCTGTTGAAAATCGTATCGCAGTTGTGGGATGTACCCAGAGCGTCATCACAGACGAGAGGGGTTGATGTTGATCATAATTCGTTAGTGCATCCTCAATAAGTGGTTTTGGGCACCCAGCAAAACGATGTCACGAGCAGTGCGTGCTGTTCTGAGATTTTCGTTATGGGCGGGTGTGCAGATTTGAGTCGTGCCCACAAGGTCGTTTAGGATTGGATCCATCGTACACAGTAGGCACTGGGAGACGTAGAATTCATCAAGTGAGAACTGGCTGCAGCTTCTTTCGTGGACTCAGCAGCAACACGCAGCAGACGAGAGCCACAGACCCCCGCACTAGCGCGACAAGCATGGCGTTCATCGACAAACTTGCCTTGATATTGATCTCGAATCGTAAGACACTGGTAGCGCGATCCCGTGGAAAAGAAGTTTTTTTCACTCCTGGGGGAAAGCGTGAGCCAGGGGAAAGTGATGAGGAAGCCCTTGTGCGAGAGGTCATAGAAGAGCTTGCCGTAGAAGTTGTGACGAGCACCATCAAACCCTACGGCACGTTTCAGGCGCAGGCGTTTGGGAAGCCTGAAGGGACGATGGTCCGCATCACATGTTTCACTGCGGACTACAAGGGCACTCTGACCCCGTCCTCAGAAATTGACGAGTTAAAGTGGATATCGTCGTCGGAGAGGCACAAGACAACGATTACTGGACAGATGATTCTCGACGACTTGAAGGCCAAAGACCTGATTGACTGATCGCAATTTTCAAGATACCGAACTTCAGCTATTGCGTGTACGCTTGATGTCGTCTCTCACTATTTGTTGTGCCAAGCTTGTGTTGCGCCTGATATTCTTGCTGAACTTTAAATGCAGGTATCATGGTATTCCCACGTGCGTTCTTGGGATCTCGGTAGGAGGTTTTGGGGCACTAGGACGAAGGGAACACTTGTGATATCCTTTACACCTCGTGGAGCGAGTCGCTTAGCAGTCTAACAATCACTTAATTAACACAACAATCGTATATGCGCTTTTCGTGTTTAGTTTTTGCAATGACGAGTCTACTTTACCCCAAGTAGACTTTGCTTGTATGCAGATTTCCATAGGCCAATTGTGGGAATATACACAATTTACCAGGGCACTTTTATCATTTTTTAATGCGTGTCATGCGATGGTAAATTCGGGCCGCGATCGTTTCGTATCGTACACCTCGACCTATAAAATCTGTCCTTCGCGGCGTCGTCTCTCATCTGTCATTGCCAAACAATCAAACGAATCGCGCTGAGTGTAAGACATTTTACGTGTGCATCGATCTTGCTTCTTTAAAAAACCTACAACGTTCACCAAGGTACCTAATCGTATTCCGATACATCGATATATCGGGAATATGGGTATCGATCGATATGGTTTTGCACACATATCGGAAACATCAGCATCGATCGATACGGTCGTGAGGAATATCGACATCGATCGATCATAAGGTGACATATAGTGATATACAACCGGTATACGTCTCGGGAGTGTGAATGTCGCAAACGCGTGCACATAATGGGACAAATGCTACTAGTCCTGAGCGACCTCAACACTCGCACGTATATATCCAACATGTTCTTAACATACACATGAGTCTGTAATAATCCAAGCATACTCCAACATAGCACACGATCGTAGAGCTACAACTTTTTTGAAATTCTGATATTCTGAAAGCACGTGCCAAGCTCTTATATACAAGCCCACATTTCTAACAT